>JASANU010000841.1:0-78947 GCA_030849675.1 Trypanosoma platydactyli | reverse complement strand
CTCCTGCCCGCTGTACTTCTGCAGCTGCGCGTCCACGTTTTTTAGTTTCGCGGGTGCATGGTATTTATAGAATGTAACGAGACGCTGTCGGTAATTCCCTGACATGTCAAGCGCGTGTGCAGGTGCAACTTTCTAAGACAATTACGGAGCGCATATGATACAGAAAGAGATAAGAACAAAAAAGAAACGAATATAAATATATGTATATATATATATATATATATATACACTTTTCTACATGCGCGACGCTTGTTAGCTGCTGTATTAGTAGTGTTTTTACTCTTACCGCAAGCAGTATTCAAGAAGGTGGTATGGGCAAAATGTATACTGAACGGAGAGTACAGAGGAGGTAAAAACAACGTCTGTACAGCATTTCCAACTACTGTTATGAGTAGCACGACAGGTTATGGAATGTGTCACATTGCATCGGAGTCCATCACGTTGTTTTGTTTGTCTCCCCCTTTTAGCGCACTTGCAACCGGCAACGAGTGAGAGCTATACATATCATCATGAAGCTAAAGTGAAGGAGGGGAAAAAAGGGATGATAGGTGCTTTGAGACAGTCGTCATGCAGAAAAGAATGATACGATCCTTCGAACACCGCTACTTTAGGCGACACCCAAGGTGACCCTCGAGCATTTCCCGCATCTAAATAGTATGCGTCGTCCGTGACTGCCACCATGTATTGTGAGGCAAAGAGCGAATGCTGCTTTTCCGTTGCGTGCCGCAGCTTCGCCCCCTCCCCACAGTTTAGCATCTTTTCTGCTGTCACGATCTCTATTTGGTGGCTGCCGGGTTTTCTGCCACCTACGATCAGACACTAAAGCAGAGAAGCCTCCGGCTGCAGCTCAGAAGAATCCTAAACGTCTTGTGAAGTCGTGAAAAACATGGGAATGAAAGGCCCTTTCTGTCGCGAAGTCCTGTGGACTTACCGAACCAGAATAGTATCTTACCTTCCTATCCTCGTAGATTAAGGAAAAGGGATGGGAAAAGGTTTTCTGCTGAAACCCTCAAGAAAATTTAACTCATAATCGTCTGGTTTTGGACATGGTGATTCCTTCGAGCGTTTTGCTCTACAGTTCATTACTCACGAGAAGGCAGTGCTGAAAGCGCCTTTTTGCCGCCTCCCGCGCTCCCCTTCGCAAGTACCACCCCCTCGCCATGTCTCCTCGCGTGATAGCACGTCGTCGGGAAATGCCATCCGCTGGGTTGTTTTTCGAAACCACGTATCTCCACGTGGCTTGAATGTCCTGATCCCGCAATACTTTGCTTATGGCCGACACTTCATTCACAAGAGCTTCTGAGTGTGTGTTGCCTTTTGCCATGATGTTTATCACCGTTGTATTGTCCACGCGAATGTGCAAAGGTGCCTCGTAGGTACCCCTGAATGCCCTTAGGGCCAGATGTGCTGCCCGAGACTCTGCTTGTGAAATCATGTGCGGTTCGGCTTCCCACGCGCCTCCCGCTGCCAGAATTTCTCCCGAATCCTTGAATAACAAACGCGCCCTATCCTTGCATGGAGGCATCCGTGGCAAATGTTGCGGCACTTGGTGCCTTGATCGGTGGTTGTTCCGGCTCATTCTTTAATAAACGTTTAAACCATTCATCGCCGACTCCCAAAGCCGCTGACGGCAACCCCGCGCCATCCTATGGACGCAACAAACCTCTATTCAAACGCGATAAGCGTCTTCGTACTTCCTTCAAAAAGAAGTAGTACGGAAAAATGGATTCACATCCCACGCCTGCGGCATACATCATGCGAGACACCGTGCTTTCCATTTCCTCGACTGACAGCGTCTCAAGCGATGGAGCCTCGCTTAATCGTCTTGTTGTTTTCTCGCTGAGGCAAACCGTCTTTGTATCGCGATTGAAATGTACCCCGATGAAATCGTACTCCCTGACGCATACCTGTGTTTCTCCCAGGGTGGCACCACAATGCCGTACATTTTTGTCAATCTCTCTGGCCCATCTTCGGACCTCCCTACCCTATCCGCTGATACGGATGTTGCCAATCCACGTGTGAATAGTCAAATCACTTGGAGCTGCAAACTTTGGTTCTACCACTTCCGGGTCGCCCGCCAAGGCCCTCGTGATGGTGTGTAAAATTTCAGAGCTGCATTTAAAGCCCATAGGGAGTCGAGTGAATTCGACCAACTCCCTTGACTCCGTTCGACAACGGAAGCATGCCCGCACATCATCGGGCAATGCCACCCGAAAAAAGGATGTTTTTTGATCGAATACTGCTGCGGTGTCATCGTAAACCGCTCCCAAATAATGGGAAACATGACCCGACGGCATGTTGGGCTCGTAATCTTTCCGTACATTAGTTTCCCGCGGCCATGCGATAAGCCGCCGTCCCAACCCTTTTTTTTTCCTCCGCCACTCCGAAGGGTATCACCCAGCCTGTTGTGGGGCGACTCGACGCCACGCTAATAATGCCTGCCTCTTTCATAAGCTGCACGTCTTTCTCCAAAATCCTAAAGTTGGATTCCTTCCCTTCCTGTTTTATCTCAGCAGGTCTCCCCACGAGGTTCCACACCTCATTGAATCGTTTTTTGGCCTCCTTATTGAGGAGATTTTTTACCCATTTCAGTGACAAAGTGTCCACACTCACCTGTTGCAAGGGTAACCGTTTCTCTTCTTCGTCCGACGCCGCCCGTGTCTTGCTTGTTCGTTTGAGAATACTGCGGCCGTGGAAAGCTGGGAGTACGCCCTCCCTCGTGGATTCTGGGCAAACCCACGGTTTTCAAGCCCATTTTTGTAGCTTTTCTACATCAATGACGTCAATTTCTCCGAGTTGATGGCTGCGGCCCACTAACCTAGGTACCGCACCGTGCTTCGTGGAAACTCCATTGGGTCGACATGCTTCCCCAATTGAGCGAGTAAATGGTGATCGAGCTCGTGCTCGACCACTGCCGCCGCGGCATGTACGAGGGCTCCCCTTTTTATGGAGTGCGCCGTCATCCCGTAGTGGCGAAGAATGTTTTCCACTTTTCTTGTGGACAACGTGGTCAACTTCTCGTCGTATCCCATGCCTTTCATTATCACCTTTACTGCCGTGGCACCTTCCCCCCCAATAACCACGTATCGCACCGCTCTGTGTGGGTCGCTTTTGAACGTCTTCGGGAGGGCGCCCCAATCCAGCGTGATGGCGTCTGGATATTGGGGATGCGGCACGAATTTTTGCCGCTGAAGTTGGGCAATTTCTCCCAAACGACTGGCGGTCGAGTTTTAAGCCTGCCTGCTCGTATGGATCATCCTTTTTCAGTGGGTTTGTCATCGTGTCCCGGGGGCTCTGATACCAAATACTCGGGTGATCCGCCATTGTCTGCAGGAGGCGCAAACGCGCACAAACTTTTCTTCCCAACTCAATTGCTTCAACCGTAGTTCCACCCGTTCGCACAACATTTGCCCATGCCTCGAGCACTTCCCACGCTTCTGCGTACGCCGGCCCCATTTTTGCCGGTGTTTTGAAGATGCTTCCGTATGCCATCAAAAGCTGCGCAGAAGAATACTCCATCATATACTCCACTGCGCCATCAAAGGTGCGTATCTTCTCCTCCGGGCGTGGAGGTATCTTCCACGACTTCTGCCGGAGCACCTGGATACCTCGTATTCCCACTTTTTTGCCCTCTCCTGAAAACCCCCGCGTTCCCGTCACCTTTCCATAGCAGATCTGTTATCGACGGCCCAGCTTGTTTCGGGGATTGTACGCTTGAAGGCTTACCCGAATGGGGAAGAGTTTGTGTACATCTTGTTGTCTTAAAGACTCCAAGGCCGTGGTAAGCGTTTGGTTTTGCAAAATCTTCTGCAGCAGTTGGGCGCTCATTTCCTCCATGCAGGCCTCACGTTGCTGCAACTGCTCTTGCAGTCTGGTCATTTGCTCCTGTATTATCATAAACGGATCTTGCGAGTGCTGCGCCTGTTGCTGTGCGGCCTGAGAAATCCAGAAATGCTCATCCGCCATTTCTGCTCGTGCGCATTCGAACTGGTACGCTAACAACAATTTATGTGCTTCTATTGCTGCCCATTCGCTGCTGAAAGCCGTGCGTGCTTCCTGGAACGCCGCAACAAATTCCTCATTTCGCGGCGTCGTAAATGACAGCACACTCTGCCGATAACTCGAAAACGGGGTCCTTTCGACCGCCGTATCAAAAAATTAATTCGCCCCCTCCTCAACGGTGAGTAGTCTCTACATATTGTACGATAACCCCGGGTTTGAAGCCGGGCGGAACTGAAAATGGAATTGCACTGGGCCGTGATGCGCAACAAACGCGCGAAGTGCCCTCGTGCTCGTCTCCCATTCCGCATCGGTTGGGGTCGACGGCGTTGTGGTCAACACATTACAAAAACGGGCCCACTAAACAAACGCCAAACTTACCTATTCAGCAAAAGAAAAAAACATGTACCTAGCGAGGATACTTCTTTGTAAAAGGAAATAAACAGAAAAAAATGAGAAGGCGTAGTTATGTCGATCCATGAAGTCATCAGGTGATGCCATTCCTGTCGCAAGCTCTCTCTCAAAAAAAAAAACATATAATTTAAAACACACGTACACAGAAAGAGAGAATGCAAACAGGTAGTAGTAGCATCCTGGAAAGGTAAAGAAGGAAAAGGAAAGAAATGATAATTCATGTGATACCGAACATTCATTCTTTCTTCTCCAACTTTCACTCATATTACTGCAATCATCTTGGCTTCCTGTACAAGCAGGGATTACTTTGGCCGCTGTCTCAGTGCGGCCAACAGACTCTCCTCCACTTTGAGCCCTGATTTGTGAATATACACCACTAACAGCGCCTTCTGCACGTCGGGCGTATTCCCGAGATGCAATGATTTCCCCCTCTCGGTGACGGCCCATGCCAGCGGGTCCTTTAAAGGGCTGTGCTGCAGCTGTGGGAGTAACGACGCCGCCGCATTAAGCTCCTCCATTGTCGTACAATGAACACATGAATTCACTATTAGCTCGATCACTGTGGCCTGCATGGATGCCATCACATCAGATGAAATGCTGCAGCATCGGAAAAGACGAACTAGTTGAGGTGTCGAAAATGAAAAACTATGCACCGGTGCAGCATCGTGCCCGAGCGGTCGGAGGAAAAGCATGAGTTGCAGCCGCTCCAACAGCTCCTTATCCCCTCGCATGGCGACTGTCTCCAGCGAAGTCACGAGCACCTCGAGGTGAAACGGCATTATATTTTTGCCATTGCACCTCAGGCAGTCAAGAAAAAGCCCGAAAGCCTCAGCAGGGAAGTAGTCGCGCCCCGTGCCCATAAATTGTGTCATTTCTCGGAGCGAGAAGTACGTCGGGTGTCGTTCCGCGTAGTCTAACAGGAGTTCAACGAGCGGTTGCAGAATACTTCGGTTGCCCCCAGCCATCACCTCAGCAGACTTCCGCCACATGTCAAACACCAGACCCGTCGGAAGAAAAGTTGAGACTCGCCCGAAGACGTCAGTGCAACGGTGCAGCAACGCAGCGACACACCCGGAAGAAAACTTATGCTGAATGTCACTACCTCCATTCGCCGCACCACTTAGTGACGATAAAGTCACGAAGAGAGGGCGCAAGCGAAGCAACTCGCAGATGCTACAAATACAAGCTGCATACTCAACTACCATAGCAGACGCGATGCCAGACTGTTCCCAAGCGATAGGAAACTGCTCAAGAAGTTGGCAGCATTTTACGAGCATCGCATCTTCTTCTAGAACCGCACCGCAAGACGTCAGTAAGTCGAGTGCCACGGCCAGCGTTCCTGCAAGCCTGCCACCGTACCTTCCCCGGACAACGTCACGCATCTCGTGGCATATCGAAATGAGCAACACCAGTTGCCCTCGCGTCGCGGCACACACGCTGTGTGTCTGCTGTAATTCGAGTGCAGTGGCAATACAAACAGTTTCTAGAGCAGACAGAGAGTCTTCCTTCACAAACGAAGCATGATTTTCGCCACAAATGCAGTTAACAATGTGCTGTCGAAGTGACTGAGAGAGTTCAGATGGTTCAAGGATTGCAATTAACTCTAGCAACTTGCGGCAGACATCCATTTTAAGCTGCCGACGAAAGGAGAGGTGTTGCAGCAGATAATCAACCGACTCACAATCGACCACAGAGAGCGATGATGAAGTGCCACACATTCTGGAGAGCAATGCGACGATCGACTCAACAGGAAGCACGTGGACTTCCGAGAGCAGATGACTCTTCAGTGCCTGGTAGTCGCCCCGCATGACTTCCTCCTCACCATCAAGAGTGTCGCTCTGTGCTCTAGAGGTTCGCGAATTCAGCAACATACAAACTAGCTCATGTTGTGTGTCACACACGCACTCGGTTATAGGGATTAACGTCTCTACCAACAAAGAGCGATCAGCCCTTGTTAATCTGTCAAACAGATGAAGAAGGCGTCGGCATGTTGATTTCCACAAAATCGCATGCTCCCTCTCCATCCTCAGTCTGACAATGCACCACAGCAGTCGGACGACTCTTCGTTCATCCAGCTCTAACAGCCGTTCCTTTGCGCAGAATAAAAGTGTGTTTACCATAACAAACATTTCGGCCGAAGCAACTTTGGCAAGTGCATGAAGCGAAGAGACGATTGTCTGCGGTCTCCAGAGGATGATTTGCGCTTCGGTGAGTCGCCCATCCAACTCCGTTAACAAATTCAGAACACATGCCTGAAGAACTTCGTCTCCCATATGAAGGTTGTTATTAGCGCTAGAATTTGCAATGCGCAAAATATCTACTCCAAATTCCTCCGAGATACGCTCCGTGGCAGGCAAAAGCCGTACAACTTCGGTAAGCCGCTGCACCAAATCTTTTGCGTCCTGCATCATATGATGGTCTCTCGTATTTCGAGACAAAGTAATGAGCGAAACGCTAACGGAGCTCAAATATCGTGCGGTGGCCACAGAAGGTGCCGTATGGACTGCCGCCAGTGCTACAGCACGCGCAGCCAACGTAACGAGAACCGTACGCGGCGGAAGGTCCATTTTTAGTGATGCAAACATCTATTCCCTCTTCGTCTCCACCCACACCCACATACACAAACCAGAACCGCTGCAGGGGTCAGCACAAGTTGCTGTACAATGATGATAAAGAAGGGGAGAATGATGATGTGGAGTGATGTTGGGCCATAAGAGGAGTCAAGCCACCTGTAGAGAAGTGGTAAGTGGGAAGGGCGACGGGGGAGCGAGAAAGGAAAAAAAAAAAGAGGGAAGAAAGATCTGGAGAGAAACGTGAGGCGCGGACACCCACACAAGCACACAGAAAAGAAAGAAATAGGGGCAAACGAAGCGGTGGCAAAGCGAATACCGGATTTATGAAAAGGCGAGCACCGCATACACCATCCACCACACTCAAACTCTCTCCATCCCTTGTGAGCCACATCGGCAAGAAGAAGAAGTAATAGAGCACACAACACACGACGATGAGTGTCGACAGTAGGGAAATAATGATGGGGAAATGCAGAGAGAAACGTATCAAGTCTGTTGGATAGGCATTGCTCAGAGATTTCTACCACCACAACCACAACGAGCATCACCAGTCACCGCCACCATGCCTTTTCTCCATTCATTCACAGTACCCTCGTGCAGGGCATAAGATCTTCCACATCCTCCTTGTACTGCGTAGGAGAGTTGCGCGCTAGGGTCACACGTGAGGCTATTGAAATACGGTCCTTCAGTACCCGAAGGTTCACCTGGCTCGATTTTGCAAGCCAGCGGGAGGCCAGCTCCGCCAGCGACAAATGCGTAAAAAGTCCCAGTGGGTAACGGTATGTACGGTTAGAATAATAGACCATATATGCATCACCTGGCACCTCGCCACCAACAACGAAAAGACATCCCTGTGCAATGACAGAAGCATGACCACTACGCGCAGAAGGACGCGCCTTTCCACAGCTCAACGTGAGATCCATCCAGTGCGGGGATGCCGCAATTGTGTCGATGCACCAAAAGTCATCAAAATACACTTCCCCGTCGACATCACCACCGTGGATGTACACCCGTCCACCGAGAACCGCCATAGCAGAGGAGTAGCGTGGCCCTGGCAGCAAACCCCCACGCGGGAGCACCTCACGCCACATGTTTAGTTGAAAGTTGTAGCAGAAGAGGGAGTTGCTATAGACAAAGCTACCGGTGCGCAAAGCTGAGTTGACACGATACCCACCAAAGACGTAAAGGTAATCACCCTCTACCTGCGCGCTATGACCAACGAGAGGAAGAATGGGTTTGCCAAATCTCCCAAAGGACTGTAGCGCATGCCAACGGTGTGTATCAAAGTCTAGGTACCAGAAGCTTGTCGACGTACTGCACGGCTCTCCCATCAAAACGTACATCCGGTTGCGGTAGACATGAGCAGTATGAAGTCGTCGATCTCCTGGGCCATCGGGTTCTGGTGGCGCCTGATGCAGTTTCGTCCAGGTAAAAGTGAGTAGGTTTAACACAAGAACATCTGCAAACCGTGTGGGCATGTAAAGATCCTGCCCACCGTATACATACATGTTGTCTCCGTACACCACTGAAGAGTGACTGATGCGAGCGGCAACAATCTCATTGTTGGTCGTTTCTTTATATGACCATGTTAGCGTTTTCAGATCAAAGCAGTAAACTTCGTTAAACATCAAGTGAAGCGCACCACCGCCAAATAGAACAAGAAACCTATCCTTGTAGTTTGCAAGTGAGTGACAGCAACCGTGTGGAGGCATATCTCCTTTGGGACGCACGCTGCTCCACAGGTACCTCGCCGGTTCATTTCCGCACTGTCGGTTGAGCATTTGCTGTTGGGAACGACAAAGTCTCAGAGCAGCAGCAGCAGCACACCACCGATACCGGTAGCAAAAAAAAAAAAAAGACGGAAAATAAACTAATACGTAAGCCTTCCTCCCCACGAGGGTAAATATACCCCCGCTGAGAACGCACAGAAGGGAATCCTTACGTATATATATATATATATATATATATATATATATATATATACCCGGTGGAGGAGACAGAGGGATTAATGTACACGAGACGCACAAAAACAAGGAAAGAAAAAAGAGGAAGAGGAGGAGCAAAATTTTAGATGGTTTTTTTTTTTTTGAAGGCAACGCAGTCACAACATGAGAGGCGCGAAAAGACACATCAGCAGAGAGAAAGAGAATTGAAAGAAGAGAGACAATTTTTAAAAATTATACGCCACGCCTCAAAATTTGTCGGATCTCAAACTCGTCAACGGCACCCCGCACAGCGTGCAGCCACGGAGGTGCGTCCAATGGAAGCTGTGCCACATGCTGCGTCACTGTAGCAAGCCGCGCAAGATCGGCTATTAGTTCTTCTTTGTCTGTATCATCCCAAGGCACTGTGGTAGAGAGCGCCTGATGCAGGCAGATGTACTCCTTTGCCGCCTCGCAGAAAATCTGGAGGATGGAACTGTGTGGGCAGCGTTTGCCTTCAAGAAGTGCATTGCCACCCCGTACAACTGCACGCAGACGGTGTAGCGCGTTATTATCACTGACATGTCTCGAGGAAAGCTGCATCACATAAGAGAGAACCTGCTGCAGTCGCAGAGCATACGGGCTATGGGCAATTGTGTCAATCACGTAGGGTGCAAAACAGTCGGATTCACAGCTCCAGTTTACTGCAACCTCCTCAGTCCCTCGCCACACAAAGGCCTCCAAGACAGACACAAGAATTTCGGCTGCCCTTTCGGGGTCGACGTGGCGTAGCAGTCGCCAGGCCACACGGAAATGGAGGGGATTAGACATGCACCATTGACGCACAGCCGAATCATACTGTCCCAGCTCATTTACGGTTGATGCTGCCTCCCTTACCATTCCAACCGATGTTTCTACTGTTGTCACTGTTTTTGCTCTCTGCACCCATGCTGCTACCCGATCCGCCACTCGATGACTTTGAGGCTCGTCGGGATCCATGAACTGCAGGTAGTTCATGACACGCCAGACATCAGCCAGTGAGCTAAGCATAGAGGAGTGCAGCTCCGCAAGGGTGCGATGGTCCAGCGATGAATCATCGAGAAGTTCAGAGGGCAACACGGCACTGCCATGCTCCAGAAAAGACGCGAGATGTGACACGATCGTCCTCCGTGGTTTCTCGTTGGTGCCACAGGGCAGAAAAATGGCCTGCCAAAGAGCGTCTGCCATACACGGAACGGCAGGAGCATGCAGTTCACATAGTGCTTCACTGATGGCAGCCACACTTTCAGTGCATTTCAACGTTGTGACGGCCTCGCATAGTAGCGATGTGAGTGAAGAGATGACCTGTTCTCGCTCTCTGGGACCCCATTGTCTTTGGAAACGGTGGACCACCACAGGAACCAAAAACACATCCTGTTGATGCAACATCAATACACCATCGAGAGAAAGAAGAGATCGATAAGAAAGCTCTGCGTCCCAGGCAGCGACGGTGAGAAAACCCTCCGATGCCAGAGCTTGTATCGCTATCAGCGGCGCTCCGTAGGGCGGTGGAAGCAGGAGCAGAACTCTGCACACCCGCTCATACGTCAAAAACAAAGACACCGAAACCTCATCTGGTTGGATCGCGAAAACATTCTCATTATTTTGAGAGACGTACACAGCAACCTCCTTTATATCCCTGACCGACAAGCGTCTCACCCATGCGAGAAGCAAAGCTTGGCATTCAGAAAAAAAATAGCGCATATGCAGAAGCGCATCGAGTTTCAGCTGGTTTTCCCGAGAAGTCGTGTCCAGAATCATTGCATAATCCTCTGGATCATCTGTTTCGACCATCTCTGGTGCGGAGCATAGCGTGAACACTTGCGCGAGTACGCTAAGACCCTCACATACCACATGAGCAACTTCTGATAAGGATGGCGATACTATCAGCATCGGCTCTGCTAAAACCCGCTGAAGTGCATCTGAGCCGGAAGCCAACGTTCGGTAGAGCGCGTGGTCAGAATTGAGCCGCAGCACCACCTCCTCCACTGAGGATTCCATAGCCGATGCGACAACACGGCAAACATGTGCCAACTTGGCACAGGTACCATCGTGTAGAACGGCTTCTAGTGCCTGAAGCAGAAGAGTCATGGCAGTTGCGTCAAGCTCGGTGAGTGCACGGAGGACTGCACAAACAGCCTCCACTACCGTCTCGCTTGCCGTTCCTTGCTGCAGCTGCTTTAATGCCCCGTACCAAAAGGGTGAGAGGGGCAACTGAGCCCAAAATGACGGAGCGGTTTCCTGAGCATCGCACACGTTGCATTCAGTCAAAAATGCCACTCCCTGGCAAATAATCGCCGCCTGCTTTTCACTGAGGTCTTCGTCCTTCTCCCCCGATTCCCCCACTATTTCTAAGAGGGAGGGGGCGAGGATGAGATGCATGTTCTTCTGCAGGCACGACCGCTGGCTAGAACGGCGCACCGGCCCGATGGGCACACGCCGATCACTAAGAACACTCATCATCCCTGAAAGTAGCTTTAGGAAACACCACGTCTCACTCACCGTCGATGGTGCAGAACCTCCAAAAATACTCAACAGCGCAGTCACTACGTCCACGCCAGTTCCTTGCAGAAGCAGCAAAGACGATACAGACAAATACAATTGCTCCGCAACTGGTCCTCTAACATGTGGCGAACGCAGACACTTAATGTAAAAATCCTGTAAGCCGCGGAAATCAGATGGTTTTTTGTCGTTGTTTGGTCGAGCCAGTGCCTCTGGAATGGCCTGCAGGCAAAATTCACGATTGAGGATCGCCACGAGGAGCAGTGTTGCAAAGGACATAGTCCCCTCAGAATACCTGGCAAGTGTGTCGGCCAACATGAGCGGTGCGGTGCTGCAGGAGGTGATGGCTGCGTTGTGTGCTGCCTGGCGTATCTGGTCGCGCAGATACACACCCGCGTTCACGTTGTTCTGCTCAAGGAATGCCGTCAACGCAACCCAGACGTCAGGTGGCAGTGAGCCACCCATCTGCGGCCACGAACAGAGCAGCTCACGCAGGGGACAACGCAACAAATGGAAAAGATATATATATATATATTTACAATAAAAAAAAAAAACGAAGATGGACAACAATAGGAACAGTCAGAAGCAGAAACGAAAACAAACTCCAAAGTACTACACCAACACGGTACCACCAGTGCCACAGAACCCATTACTCGCATCGCCAACACGACCAGCAGATTTTCTTTTAAACAGAAGGGCAGGAAATGCAACACAAGATGCAAAAAGAAGAAGCAACAAACGGATGAGTACAGTAAAAGAAGCGAATGTCCCCCCAAAAGAGCAACCACAGACGCACGCAGAGCGTCAAGAAGCAGTGGTGGGAGGGAGAAAAAACTCTCGTCACCCTAGTTGATTTTTCACAGAAGCTTTACGTTTGCTGTAGACACTCTCTAACACCGTTAGACCGACCAGCTCATCCACCGCCTCAAGCTCCCTATGTCGCGCCGCGACATCATCAGAGTATCCACGATCAGGCGAATAATTTGGTCGTATGTCGTCCGGGTAGAATCTCTTAAACACAACGCTGTGAGCTGTCAAATAACCAAGCACCACGAAGCATATGGCACTGTAGTATTCTCGTGTCTCTGCACCTCCACGGCCCTCACTGTCGCGACGTTCCGCCTCCTCCTCCACCTTGGCTGCCTGCTCGTAGTTCCCCCTCTCCGTCAACTTACGCTTGCGATACGCAAGCTCGTCTCTGCTCGTGCGGTGCGTCAGCGGGTGATCTGTCAAAGTGTTGCTGTGCATCCTTTCCTCGTACAAGCTCTTGGGCGCCTGACGAATGGCAAATATGTCATTCGTTCTTTTCCTAAGCTCCTCTACCATCTGGGAATTACAAACCGGTCCTGGTGTTGTGCTTCTTGAGGCACCTTTGCACAGCCGAAAGAGTGGTTGTCGCAGCATCGCAATGCTATCGCACCAACTCTCCCCTCCCACCTCGTCTCCCCACTCCCTTTTTGAATGACGAAATCAAAGTGGGGCGACACACAACAAAAATAGGATGAAAAACAATATATAAGAATAAAATAAATGGTAGGAAAATATATACACGGAAAAATAAACAAGAGAAAAAAAGACTACTCGCCACATCACATCATCACCATCGACACCCCGCGTCACCTCCGCAACCACCGATAAGAGCCAGAAAAAACAAAAACAAAAACAAGATGACGCACAGAAACATATGCCCCTGCACCTCCTCCAGACATATCGCAGAAATACACTCAAAAAGAGTGAAGAGGGGCAAAAACGGCATGCGCCTCCTTAACAAACCCCCTCCCCGTGTGGCTCCTCGACATCGCGTACGATGGGATGCGTGATCGCAACCTGGCGTTGGCCTGCTCGCTGCGTACCGTAACGCTGAAGGAAGCAAGCAGCGATACAGCCTTTCCTGCTATATCTTGGACAAAAACGATGGCCTTCAGTGACGCAAATACGGTGAGAATCAGCTCATGTATTGGATCCATAGCGTGCCCCAGCTGATCCAGTGCGTGAAAAGTAGCCTCCAGTTTCCCGCTTTTCTCCTGCAACACCGCCAGGTTTTGAAAGGCCTCTCCTGCTAGACAGACTGATTCCTGCTGAATGAGAGTGTGTTGCTTTTGTAGTCCATGCAGATACGCCTCGATCTCGAGAATCACCTCCTAAGTACATGTCATGTGGTCAACAGCTGCAGAGTGAGACGGTTTCACCTGCGCTTTCCCTCCTCAGACGATCCACGTCCGCAACGCTCCCCGCGACGATCCCCATCCCCCCTTTTCTACTCCTAGCCACCAGCGTGCGTAAAGTAGAGACGCATTTGTTTAAAGGAGCAAAGAAAAGGAACTGGACGGCAAGTTGTCCCCGTTTGTTGAGAGTGGGTGCGCATGGATGAAATACCACCATGTCGTACCCCAAAGAAAAATTAAAAAAAAAAAGAAGAAAAAGAAGAAAAAGAAGGCATAAACAAAAGAAAAAAGGAGCTAAAATAATGGGAAAACAACATCTCCTCCCCCCCCCCCCATCTCTCTTCTTCTCCCCCTTTCTTTTAGTATCTGTGTCTGCATATGTTTGTTTGTGCGTATGTGTTTATCTGCCGCCAGTGCAACTGCCTGGTGTGGTCCTGTAGCAGAAGTTAGTCACATCTCTCCGAACAAACAACACGTCAAATTATAGTGTTAATCATGTGCGATCTATTCCTCATATTTGCTCTCATTTTCTCGGCACTTTCTTCGCCGAGTGTCGTCGCTGTCACAGAAGGAGGTTTAATTTTATCGGTTCGCCAAAAAGTTCTGAAGGAAGCTAAACGCGATCGGTACCACGAGGTAAACCCAATACTTTTCTAGGAAAGAGCGGCTGGGTTCCTCCTCTTCCCCATCCCCTCCTTCAACCTCCCCTTCAGCCTCCAGAGGCTGGTTTTGATAGAACTGCCCTTCATTCCCAATCGAAGTGTCATCAGCAGCATCACCTGCCTTTTTTTTGAGACCCTTTCCTCGGGCAGTCTTCGTCTCGCTGCCCATCATAATCTTCCCGAGCTCCGTGTAATCAGGGAGGCTCCGTGGTGACAATGGATTCAACAGCTCCACGCTCGTCTGCACCAAGACCCTCTTAAACAGCGTAAGAATATCACGGTCGCATTCGTCCCCATCAAGCATCCTCGCGTGGAATGTATTTGTTTCGCCTGTTCCAAGCAACCCCATGACTCTTGTGCCAGGTCCGACAGCTACGCGCAGTACTTCGCGCAGAATCAAGCTTCGGGAGTCTACTGCTTCAAATCCGCGCACAAGAGTGCACGGGGAGAGAGCTACAGAAACTGCTTCACTATTGTCACCACCATCCACACGTACAATACGGTAGTAGACGAACTGTGCCGCTGCCAGGTCCTTTTTCTTATCACTTGATAACTCCACCTCTGTGGGCTGATTCTTCCGCAGTTTGAGTTTTGCAGTTGCGTCGATAGAATGACGAGAGATGGCAAAGTCAGTGATTAGCTCCCACTCACCATCAGTGCCAATGCGGCGTTGAAGGTGGTACGACTGTGTTTCAGCGTTTGTGGTAACAATAGCGGCACACAGAAGTGTAACCCAAACCGTGAAGAATAGTCGTGTCATTTACTTCTTCTAGCGTCTGCCCTCACGGTCTTTTAGCGTTTGCTTGTGTATTTCCTCTTCCGTGCGCATGCACGTGCAAGAGGACGACAAAAAAAAAAGGATGTAGGTGAATTGCACAGAGAGAAAAAAAGAAATGCAGTTCGTGCTGTGTAGTGGTCCTCCCGCCATAATGCAAAGAGAGAGAGGGGGGAGGGGCGTAGGAGGCAGCCCAACACGAGGAATGAGAGGGTCCGGTATATTATCTTCACTGAGTTACACAGATGTCAGAAGAAAGTCGGTTATCCGAGTCGGGGGGCCGCAGAGTGTGCGATTCAGCTGCCCTTCACTCTCCTTCCGTTGATGCACACAAGTGGGCCAACGCACAGCACGGCATCTTGCCGGAGTTTGTTGTCTTATCCGTAATCATCTATTCCTCATACTACTAACCTCTCGCCCACCATCTACGCACCGCACGCAAGAAGAGGAAATACAAAGGTTGCATCGCCATGCACACGCACAACTTCACAGTTGTCAGAGAGAACCCCATTCGCTCTGTCATCCACAACGCTGCAGGAGCTCGGGCATGCATCCGCCTCGAGTCCTGTAGTTACGAGTACCACAGCATCAGCCTGGACATGCTCCAGCACATGGTGCTTTGGGAGTCCACCACCAAGCACAATGCAAGTGATGCGCCGACCACCAACACGGTCACCAAGAATGGCACTATCCCCATTACTCGTGCCACTGCTGTCTCTACGGCACATCTGACGAAGCTTTACAACGTCCCGCACAGGGTCCACGACAAGCCCCTTCTTTGAGAAGTTGTAGAAGTATATCATATCCCCCATGGAGCCATCAGTGAGAGCAGGAGAAAACACAGGAATATTATTACGGTAGCACCAGTACAGAAGACTAGAGGAAAATGTATCCGACTGCATGCGCCCGAGAGCAGCGCCCATCGCCGCAATAAAATCCGACGGCGCTACCATTTCTTCCCAGCGGGACTTACGTTGAACCTCATGCATGTGTTTTAGCACAGGCATGAAGAAGTCCTCAAATTGGCAGTAGTTGTCATTTGGAACCAGCAAGTTTCCAATACGGTTGATGCCGTTTTGCCTCAGAATGCCCCCATCAAGGGAAAATTTTCCCATCAAAGTTTTGCCAAGGCATTTGATAGCATCCTCTTCGATGCCACCGGCGGAAGAAATGACGGCGTCAATACGCCGCTCACGCGCGAGATGTGCAAACATGTCACGCAACCCACTGGAGATGAGGTTTGAAGTATATGCGAGCAGGACAATGTCACCCTCCTGTCTATGATATAGCGCACGCTGCACAATGGTGCGCGCACGCCCAAGCTGCGTTGCCTGAAGCCCCATGCGTGGATAGAGTGCAAGCACCCTCCGCAATGCATGCTCCTGCTCGAGAGAAATAAGTGCACTGTAATCCAGAGAAGCTACTGTCTCTGTGGAGGGCGATACACCTGTCGTTATGCCTTTTGGCTCCTCCCCTTCTTCAGTCTGCATATTTTTAGTTCCGTCTCACCCTATCCCCCTCCTCCCCTCTTCCTGTCGCGTTGTTCTACTTTGCGTATCCACTTCAGTCACTGACGCTTATGGAATGTAGCAAAAGGGAGATATAAAGGAATGGAAAAGAGAGAAGCACATAAATAAGCTAATGGAAGTTGTACTCCCAGCACGGGGCCAAAGCCAGAGGGGGAAGGAGTCACAGAGAGAGTCCTCCCTCTCCCATAACAATAAGGACTAATATTTTTCTTATATATATATATATATATATATATACAGGAGGACAAGGTCGTGGTGTGTAACCTCTTCTTCTTCCTCTCGACACTTGGAAGACACGGAGGGGCAAATGTAGGGAGTGTCATTCCTTTTATTATTTATTAATTCGATGCGTGACTGCATTTATTATTATTTGTTTTTTTTTTTTATTTTTGAAATGGTTACTTAGTTGCTTTCCCCGCTTCTGCGTCCATACGTTCATGTGTGATGCGCGTGCAGAAGAAATGGTGCCACCCTCCTTCCCACCGCCATCTCGTACCTGTCCGCTGGCTGCTGCACACATTCACTCATTCGTTCGCATGCCCGACATCCACATGTTCGGGGCATTTGGTTTCATAAATGTGTATCATAACTGTTATCGCAAACGGTAGTATTTAGTACTGTTTTTATTATTATTATTATTATTATTATTATAGTAGTAGCAGCAGCAGTATGAAGGTGGCTCAGCACTGCTGCAAGTTGAGCAGCTCAAACCACTGACGCATGGCATCCGCAATGGCCCCTGGAAGTGTCTCGAGCTCCCTCACGATGAGGTAGTATGGAAATGGGAACTCCTGCATGTAGGGGCGGCGCACAACAGTGCCGCCCCTAAACTCCACCAGCTGCATATCAAGAATAGAGTTGCTCTGCACACGGTGCAACCGTGCCTCTCGCTCCGCTTTGAGTCGTCGCATTCGCTCCGCTGGTGTGAGCCCTGCAAGATCCTTTGAAGTAAGAGAAGAAGATGAAGCATCTTTGTCCCCTTCAGCCGCTGGGACTCCAGAAACTGCAGAGCCGGCGGCCTTCACGTCAAGAAGAACAAAGACAACCATTTGATGATTTTCCTCCGCACGCAGAAGTAGCTTGCGTAGCTCTGCGCGGTCTTCGGTGATTTGCCCATCACTAATGATGAACATTATCTGCTGCAGATGCTGGTTAGTGGAGCGCGACTGCCCGTGCATGCGATCCCGTGCAGTGTCAAGATAGTCCAATGAACTTTGCAAAAGACGCTTCAGATCTGTTGATTTTTGTG
The DNA here is from genome assembly GCA_030849675.1 of Trypanosoma platydactyli. Classification (NCBI taxonomy): domain Eukaryota; phylum Euglenozoa; class Kinetoplastea; order Trypanosomatida; family Trypanosomatidae; genus Trypanosoma; species Trypanosoma platydactyli. Next base: position 61,121 of record JASANU010000841.1, on the reverse strand, counting down.
TAAAAGTGATTTCACTGAATGCGTGTGGCCCGCTGTCGTGTGTGAAGGGCTCATCTAGCCCATGCAGAATGTGTGTCTCCTTTCCGAAAGACGCGATACCAAACTCCCCAACCTCAAGTTGTCGCAAGGCCTCCGCGAGGAGAGTCACCGCGCGACACGACATCACGCCTGCATTGTTGCATTGCATACTAAGGGAATCATCAAGTGCCACGAGAACTTGGTAGCTGCGCTTATTTGGCTTTGTCCTCCGCAGCCAGATGCGATCCTTCTTAAACTGTGAAGCAATGTATGGTATGATGCGTTTCATGTTAAGGCGCTTACCCGTCTTGTAGTCACCCTGCAGCTTGTCAGCGAGTGTAGGAGCGAGAATGAGGCGCAGCTGCTCGCAGAGGTGATGCGAAAGCCCCTGCACTGCAACCACCTGCTCCTGCCAAAGCTTGCGGCCGCGGGACAACTTGTCCCACTCATCATTCGCTCCCGCTGAGTGTTCCTCCTTCTGATCTTCGTCCGTGTCACGATCCTCTTTTTCCTCCTCCGCCCTCTCGTTCTGTGGGGGCTTCGAAGTCACCCTAGCACGACGCTTGTCAGAGCGTTCTCTCCGGTCGTCGTCATCATCATCCGCATTGTCGCTTTCCATGTCAAGTGTCATTTCAGCTGCATGCTTTCGACGATGCAAGAAAGTGTCTTCCTCAGCCATTTCAGATTCGCTAGAAGTGCCATTGGTGTCCTCAGGCTCCTGTAGATTACACTCCGCCTCCGTAGGCGGCGCGGGCTTCTCTTCAGTAGCCGCCATTCCTTCGTGCTCACCATCTTCATCAAATTCAAACTCATCAATCGTGTCGTTCCTTTCCTTTGGTGCTGAATCACACTTCTGCTTCTCGGATACCCTCTGCTTTGCAACATCAACGCGCTGGTTTAGGTTTAACTGCTGCATGCGCCGTTCGTGACGCTGTAGCGCCTCCTTTATGGCGTGGTACGGATTTCGTGATGTGGCATTGCGCTCCGTGTTGTCACGACGCCGTGTGGGCTCATTCTGCTCTTGGCGCTTCCAATTGCGACCGGCGTCATCTGGCTGTTGTTCCTCCCCCGGCTGTTGCTCCTCCGTCCCGGCAGCATCTGGCTGTTGTGCCGTCTTTTGCCGTTTATCATCTTTATCATCACCATCACCATCATCATCATCCGGGTGCTCCTGGTTCTTCGTGTTCTCCTCGCCGGTATGCTCGTCCTGTTGACCCCCGTGAAAAACGTTCTCATCCCTCCACTCACCATCATCATCACTGCGGGAAGCAGCCGACTCGCCTTCATTGTCATCATCCTGCGCTGTGTCTTCCTCCTGAGCGCCACAAGAGTCCTTTGGCGCACTCATCGATTTGTCATTCTGCTCCTTAACATCATCCTCATTCCGCCCTTCTCCCTCCTCCTCGGCGTCTCTCTCTTCGTTCCCGTCCATGCTTCTGCTGTTGCTGCTACCATCATCATCATCATCATCATCATCATCATCATCGCGGTCCTCATCCCCGTCATTTTCAATTCCATCTGCCGTCAGCTCGTGTTCGCCCTCCTGCATCTTTCGCTCCGCCTCACGCAGCGCCGCCTCGCGGTTTTCAAAATTTCCCGTTTCCACATCATCATTGGCATCACTTTCCCCCTCCTCGTTGGCGAGCGCGTCCTCTGGCACCTCCTCCGCAGCACTTCCGTCATCGCTCCCCATATCATTGCCATCGCTCTTGTCTTTCCTCATTCGCTTTCTTTCCTGTGCGTCATCTCCATCAACGCTGCCCATCTCCTCTTCACTACCCCCTTCATCATCCCCATCATCATCCTCTTTCTGCTGTTCATTCCGTTGCTCTTTCATGGCGTTGAAGTCAGTTTCAACATCCGCTGCATTATCCTCTTCATCGCTTCCCTCTTTTTGTTGCTGCTGCTGCTGCTCTTCCCCCTCCTCTTTGTCTTTCATATTCATCAGCTGATCCTCGTTTTCAATCTGGTCTGTAACATCCCTTTCCCCGTGCCCGTCATCCATTCCAGTTCCATCCTGCTGTTCACCATCTCCTCCATCCCCGTCATTGTCGTCATTGTCCTCATCGTTGCTCTCGGGCTTGCAGAAGCCCTTTCTCATCAAGATACAGAATAGCCGTGAGAGCACAAGACCAAAGCGACACTGAGCCTCCAATGCTCCGACTGCCTCCCGCAACACAAGACCAATCCCAACAAAAACTCTCTCCAGCCGCAGTAGCAACTCGTGGCGAAGCGCTACTGACAACTGCCGCTCTCTTGAGGTGTCGTGCAGTAGTTCGTGAAGTGAGGGTATGACGCATTGTGTCCACTGCAGCAACGAGCAGATCCTCGTTTCATATCGGCGGTACACCGCATCATCGTTTTTTTCATCTTGTCGCTGTATCATGGGCTCCACAGCACCCGCTACATCATAATTGCCACCACTATTACGAGCCAAAACATCATCATCATCATCATCAACGACGTACGTGGATTCTAACATGTCGAGCAGCTGCTGCACGCGTTGCGGCCAATCGGCTTCGTTCTCCACACGCGCGCGCTTCAACTCCATCTTCGCCGCATCTGCATCAGAGGAGCATGAGTAAACTGCCCCCAGTGATGCACACAAGTCAGACGCCGATGCATCAACACAACCCACTCCGGTACTACAGAGCTTCACGCACAATTGATGCAGCCGTTCATGCAGCAGGGTGTGTTGTTGAACGACGGTGTCTGGAACAGGAACACCACTACGGCGCTGCACCTCCGACCGGAGAGAAAGTTGCCACAGCTCCTCCGTAGCGCAGCACAATTCCTCAAGAGTGCCACGAACAACATCTAGTTCAAAGACTCGCTCTTGTTGCAGCCACCTGGTGTTATGCAGAAAGCTTTGAAGGTGCACGCACAACTCCAGCGAGGCCTGTAGAACCTCGCCACCAGAGGGCACCATGTACTCCTTATATGCCGTCACACACTCCTGCAGAAGTGCAACTTGGTTCTGCACCTCTAGAAGTGCGGCAACCAGTTCCGTCTCCTTCACCGCGAGAGCAAATAAGGATTCTACAGTGCCCGTCCCACGCTTCACTTGTGCATCGCTGAGATCCTTATGTGGGTAGCGTTCTGCATCCCGCATTCGCTGAAGCCAGCGAGCCCATCGATAGTAGCCCATTGTTGCCTCCTCAGCAGGCTGAATCACAGCAAGATGCTTGTAAATGCTTCGGCCTGCCAGTAGCGCGCTTGTCGAAGCAAATAGTTCCTCCCAGCACGGTACCTTATCCACGTGAGTGTGTGGGATCCCCTTCTCTGCCATCACGTTAAAAAGCGTCTTGAGTCCTCGTACCTTTTGGTTCTGCGGCACCCCAGGTGCCTGCAGTGCTTTCACACGTGTGATTATCTCTTCCTCAGCGTAGCGCAAGAACTCCACCCCACAAGCGACAGAGCCACAAGTCTCCACGATCTCTTCTTCCACGTCACTGTCGTTGCCTGTGTTAGTCTTCAGTGTGTGTGCTGCAAGCTTTCCAAAGGTGTTTTTCTTTTCGCCGCCACTCCGTTTAGAAACCACACCAGAAACACCTATGTTACTGTTGTTCTTTGTGCTGCCATTACGGTCCCTCTTCCTCTTCTTCCTCTCTATTTGTACGGATGGCAGAACGAAGCCCATGGCAGCGTCTTCTTCGCACCGACTTTCCTCGCTCGAAACCATGCCCAACACAGGAGTCCGTAGCACAACGTCAAGTTCAGCTAATGCGCGTCCCACCTTGAGGTGTGACTTCTCCGCAGTGGCACGCACCGCGTAGTATGTGGCATCCTCCCATCGCATGATGCGGGTGAAGGACTCCATATCCTCCTCCAGCGGTAACAAGGCTAGCCGCAGCTTCTCCGACACTAACTGGGAGAATTGGCTAAAGAAATCTGACAGATGCATCGCTATATTGGCGAGAGGCGACGAAGCCGACGGCGCAACAGCAACAAGATGCAATGCAAAAGCCTGCATCAAACGAAGACGCATGTTGAAGTCGCCGTAGTTCGCCCCCCACATGAACTCCATGCAATAGGCGAAAAAAGCCAAGTATCGTTCGTGCAAAATATCTGCCGAGATTGATTGCTCAACATTAATAAAGTCAAACATTTTGAACCACGCCATGCCAGCCTTCAGCTCCCATTCCTCCCGCTTTGCTGCAAACACATGTGTCCAGCAATGCAGTTCCAGCCGCCGCCACCGTAGCACAAAGGATGAGAGTTGTGTAATGTGCTCCATTATAGACGTATTGCGTGACGCGTTGCGTTCCCATTCATAACATTCTCGCAAGAGAATCTCACATCCCGTCATGACCTTCATAAGTGGCGTAGTGAGGGCTGGAAGAGCTGCGATTCCTGTCGCGATGCGAGAGCAACGATGCAGAGAGGGTGTATCTGGATACGTCACCCGAAGTTCATTTATTGCATGTATCAACGAACGCAGCGAGGCGCTGAAAAGATGTAGTTCCGATGGTGCAGGATCAGTGAATATATTAAAACCCCTTTTCTGTTTCTCCTCCACCGAATCTCTGGTCAGCATAAGCTCCTTTGACAACAATGCCGTACGTGCAGCGAAGCCTCCAAGTAGTAGATGCTCATTATCTACAGACGGCGTCATTTTCTTCGCTGGCATAGTGTTGCATCCGTAACGGTGCAGCTCACGGGAAAGAATATCAAAGCGACTTTTAAACGCCTGCATTGCCTTTGGTCCATCAAACACAGAGCTATCGTGTAGCGACAGTAGTCCAGAGAAAAACTGATGGTGGGTGTCAATGAGACGACGTACGTACCGCACTCCTTGTCTTCCAGAAAGCATAATGCGTGTATGTCGTCCCGCGCGATCTAAATGTGTATGTGGAGCATCATCGTTAAAAGCGGATTCGGTGGCAGCAGTAGTAGTACAGGTATAGTCAACCTCAGCGTCACGCATCTGAAGGAACTCCTCCTCGTAGCTTGGAAATAACTCCTTCAAGACTCGGAGGTGTTTCTCGTCATCGCCCTCAATGGTGATGGCCTTCTCAGAATAAAGGACTGCCATCTCCTGGTCGCGGCGTTCTTTTTCCTCAAGCTCCTCTACAACGCTGTAGAGATCACGGTAAAGACCGAACAAAGTCTCCACAAAATCACGCTTGAGTGCTCGAGCCGGTGTACTTTGCACAAACATCAGACAAGAGTCAAGATACATGAAGCGGTGGTTCAAAGAATGCGAACTTGAAGATGGAAGAGCTGTGGTGGGAGTCATAGCAACCAGGGGAAAGTGCATCATTTGCACCGCATCCGACATGCTAAGAAGAGCACCCCCCTTCAGTGAAGCGGTTTGAAGAAGGGAGCTGACATGTGCTGCTAGTGCCGCAAAATACGCGGGTTCAGCCATGACCAATGTGACATCTTCATACCCACCAAAGTTATTCAACACATCGGTGAGCTGTTGGTGAAGTAACTCACTCCAAGTTGTTCGTGCAACACATGCTTCCGGTCGATCGTCTTGCAGTGCAGCTGCTAGACGATCCTCAGAGAGCATGGTAGTGCATATCTGATGCAGCACACCAACAAGGTGGGCAAACCTGATGCCTGTGGAGTCAGGTCGAGTAACGCTCTTCTTAGAAGCGTGCGCAAGTAGAGATTCTTCTCTTGCCCGCAGCTCACAGACCACGTGTCGCTGCCGACTTCTTCTTGTGCGCATCGAGATCTCCTCCGACCACCCAAACGCCTCCTCCACGCATGAGAGGGTGCTCAGCTCCTCCTGTGCAACCACCTTCTTCACCAACCACTTGTGCATGTAGTCAATAGGGGAAGTGGGAAGAAGTACCCGGCATCGTAGTGCGCCAACCAACGCAATACGGCGCAAGGATTCGACCGGATTGTATTCTGTTTTCCGTGGAAACTTTGTTATCATCTGGAGAAAAGGTCGCATCCCATCGAGAATTGGATCCTCAGAACATCTGTGCAGCACATCCTGCACCCTATCTACCATAGATAACACTGAGCTCGGTGATGGCAACACAGATGGGGTTTCCTCCTCCTGATTCCCAGTCTTTTCTGAGGGACAGCAGGTTGTTAAGATAAATAGCAAATCCTCCATAGAAGTCACTTCCCAATTCTCAAACAGTCTCGTGCCAAATACGGGTAAATTACGGCAAAAACTCAGCAGTCCGGTCAAGGTGCTTGCATACACACTATTATCTGTGCCAATAGACATGACAGACACTCCGGCAGCATAGTTGAGAACCTCATGCGCGGCGCTTATCCAAGATCCCTCCAGAATGTGGCGCACGCTACCCAATCCATGACGAGCAATAAAGTGGGTTGACAGTAGAGGTGCTAATGCCGCTAGAGAATCATCACTTCCACTTGCCTGCACCCCAAGAGATGACAGCTCCCTCCAGAGGGTAACTTCCAGCTCCGACAGCACATGCAATTTCGTGCAGTATAGGTCGATAAAGTGGCGGACATCGTTCTGAAGACCTTGAGAAAGAAAATTTGAGCCTCTTCTCGTGCAGCGGTGAACGCGCTGCAGGAGTGAAAACTCAGCACGGAAGATAGAGGTGCGCCAAAGGGTCTTCAAAAGCTCCTCATGTTGTGGCGGTGAAATGGTACCTGCTGTAGCTTTCCAGGTTGTGAGCGCGGCACGTTCATCCACCGTTGTAATATGAGGACGCACAATACTTTTCTGCACTGCCGATCTCTCTGCGACGAGGCGATACGGCAGGTCGAGATAGCGACGAAGAGACTCCAAGAAATCGTCAACAGCTCTAAGAATTTCATCGACTTTTACCAGCATCTGCTTTTTCAGGACGGATCGAAGTAATGCCACAGTCGTAACCAGCGAAACGAAGTTTTCGGTGTTAACTTTGAATGTGGGGCTTGAAGAGCACAGGCAATGCATCAATGGGCGAAGGTAGCGGCATACCGACTGCTGCAGTGTCGGCGATGATATGCAATCCGTGAGAGCGGACAACAGAGTGAGAAAACGATGAAAGCTGCAGTTGAGAACAGGTGAATCAGAAAACAAGACGTGGATACCACGCAGCATCCTCAACCATTTGGCGTGCGGTCCCAAGACTTGCATGGCACGGCACCAGAGAACATCGAGTTTCATAGGGGACCTAGAGTTGTAGTGTGATGAGAACAAGAGCACTGTGTCGTTGATCTCCGTTTCCGTAAGTAGATTCACCAGCGTGGAAGAAAAAAATCGACTCCTACACGCTGCCAGCATTTCATCTGAAAGGACGTCCGCGCATTGTTCCATCACGAAAAACAGTGCCAGGTCACGAACAGAATGACGAATTGGCGCTGTAGAGCCTACATTGGATATCATAGCTTTTAGAGCCAGCCCGCTTCGATAAACGCGAATACGTACGAGTGCTGCCTCAATCCCTTCGCTTCCTGCATTTTCCTCTTCAGTCAATTCCCCTCGTTCAAGGCTCATTGCACACAACAGATCTCGCACAGAAGGGAGACACTTCCGGTTTTCATCATTACATCCTTCAGAGTTCATCGTTTCCAGCGCAGCCATTACATTGGTCTTCATAGCATTCCAATGACCGCAGCGGTTTTGGATGTACCGGTGAAGAATGCATGAGCGGAGATCCTCCCACGTGGCGCCATCCATCAGCATTTTGGCCGTTTTCACCAGCGTAAACGTGTTTGGTGAGCCTGCAGCAAGGGCATCGGCGAGCTGCGCTGACATGGAGGCCGAAGAATCGGCATGGAATCCGCTAAAGAGAAATTTGTGGTGGTAACGAGTCAGAGTATCCAGAAGCCCAACATTCCCGCACGGCGATGACACCCCAGCCACGGCAATGCTTTCAAGCGACGGAATACGAATAGAGCCAACATACAGCTCAACCGCACGATTTCGCATGGCCCGAGATATTTCACCGTATCTTGGGTTAAGTGTCGCAAAGAGGCGAAATCTTGGGTGAGGACAAACAACACGAAGGTGACCATCAACCAGCCCTTGCTCGTTTACCGAAAGAACACCATTTGGTTCTACAAGAGGGTTAAGGCGGTCCAGAACGCTAGCGTTGCAATAGTTCACATTGTCCAGCACAAGCCAGTGCCCTAATTGCATTGCATCCAGAATGATAGAATCGCGCCACTCAAACTGACCTTGTTTACCCTGCACCTGATCAAAACCCCCGAGAAGATCTACTGTGTCACAGCTCGCATTCATCGAGAAGGTAACCAGGTGCGCGCCAACGAGTGCCGCTGCGGTGCGGATGCAAAGCGTCTTGCCCGCCCCGCTAGAGCCTATCAGTAGGCAAAACTGATTCTGTTCTGCACACATAAGAATCGAGCGAATCACATCCGCCTGAGAGGGAAGCAACAGTGAAGAGGTGACACTGATAGAGGTAGCCGGATTCTGTATCCGACGGGCAAGAAATGAGCCTCCATAACAAACAGCGTCATTAATTATAAGAAAATCCGATTCTTCCTTGCGGCATGCCTCAAACAAAGCGTCCCCAAAATGCTTCTTCACCAAGGCCATAACCCTTTCCCTGTCAATGTCAGTGCGCATACGTTGAACAAAGAGCATTTCAACGAACTCGCAGGGTCTACCAATGGCGTCGTATGCTTGCATCAGTTTAGCCCACCGAAGCACATCACGCAGGTTAAATTCCCAAGGACTTCCACGGATGCCGTACACACGGCGAACCATCACATCATGGTGAAGCTCGCTCACAAAATGCACCATGTTCCCCAAAACAGCCCTATCAATATTGGGGTACACAGCGACTGCTATAGCCATCAAGTCTTCCACTTCGAACGGTTCGATTCGCACTCTTGTAAAACGGTTTAAAAAACTGCGGGGTAAGCCCTTTCGGCCGCACCCCTCCGTCAGTGGGTTTTGACACGCGAAAACACGAAATTCATCAGCCGCGTGAAATTCTTCTCCTAGTTCTGGAATAAAAACAGCAGAGCGATGATCCAGAAGGGCATTAAGGCCTTCAAGAACTGCCTGGCTGGCGAGGTTCAACTCATCAAGAATAACCCACCATCCATTTTTGAGTGCCTGAAGAAGCACACCATCGGACCAAGAAAACTGGGAGCCCTCCTTTTCATCACTAGTTGAAGGACACGGCAAGTAGCTTCCAAAGAGGTCCATGATGTCGGTCTGCTCACTCAAGTTGATGCGTACCACATATTTACCCAGTGCACAACCCAGTGCCTCCACAATGCTTGTCTTCCCTACTCCTGGACTTCCCTCCAGGAGAACAGCTTTTCGCATGATACTTGCTCGAACCAGCTTTGACAGGTTGCGACATGTAGATGGTGCTCCAAAGAAAAACTGTTGTTCCACCTCTGATGGTAATCGTGGCTCCTCCATCGTATCAAAGAGATCCCAAAACGGTATTTGAAGGCAAGTTTCATCTTTGCCACTGACCTCCTTTGCTTTTGCAAGATAACCATCACGAAGCCCGGAAACCCCAAACTCCATTTGTCCAGTTCCGACACCTATACCATCGAGTATAACGGCGTCAAGTCCGTGCATGAATGCCACACCGTCCTCACAGTGAGTGTTTGCAGCATTCATAAAGGAAGCCCATCCGATAACATCTCGAATGCTAATATGTTGAGCAGCTCCTGTCAGTGTTGTAGCTTTGGAAACATCGCACAATATAGAAGCCATTCTATTCGCCCATGGTTTCAATCGTGGTGCCAACCGCTTAGACAAAATCAGGGTTACTTCTCCCTCATCTGTTGTTGGTTGAACATAGATTTCTGTGAATCTGTTCCTAAGGGCCGGCGAAAGCTCTTTTTTGCCAAAGTCTCCCCCAGGATTCATGGTTGCAAGAATTCGAAAGTTTTCATGGGCAGAAATAACGTCAGCCGTACTTTTTTCAGCAAGTGTCACAACTCGTGATGGTTCCAAAACGCTATTCAGCCTCTCAAGGACACTATGTTCGGCAAGCGAGATTTCATCAAGCACAAATATGCTCCCCTCTAGCATGCAGTCTACAAGTGGACCATTACGCCATTCAAAAAGTGCCTTACTTCGCTCTTCAGGGAGAGCCGGACGAAGACTTCCAAGAAAATCAGCAGCCTCGCTGTGTTGATGACAATTAACGATTCTAAGATGACGTTTCAAAAGCGTAGCCCAGAGTTGGCACACTGTTGTTTTACTGCTGCCAGTTTCTCCGACCAACAACACGGGTTCTTTGTGGTAAATACAGATTCCTACAAGCGTAAAAAGACGACGCATAGACTCTGTCCACACAATACCAAAGTCATCTACCAATCCACTTTCTAACAAATTGTAGTACTCAGAGACGTACGGCCAATGGTGTGGTGAGTACACTAAATCCCTGTTGACCTCCGTTTTCGTAACAGACTCAATGACATCTTTTACAATTTGACGCTCTTCGTCCTTACGACAACGTTCCGCCAACAATAAGAAGCCATGCTCCGCCATCTCGTGATAGGTCCTGGGACGGCGTTCAGCCCAGCGGAAGAGATCTCGGGGTGTTATAAAACCATGACGACCAGCAAACACCTGAGATACTTGGCGACGGAGCTGAAGTAGGACCATAATCTCCACCATCTTCTCCGCAAAGCTTGTGCAGAGCGAATATCGCTGACAGAGAATGGTGCAAAGCTCGGTGGTTGGTATGTCGTCCACCGTTATCTCCAAAAAGCGGTTGCGGAAGGCTCTTGAGAGAAGTTTTCGCCCTCCGTACACACCTGCAGGATTTTGTGTCGCAAAAATGCGCAACTGAGGATGAGGCTTTATCGTCTCTTGAGTGTCAGCCACAAACAATTCACGATTGTCGTCAAGTAGACGATTAAGTGCTTCAAGAACATCGGTTGGTGCAAGATTTAGTTCGTCCAATACAACCCAATACCCGTTTCGAACTGCATCCACAAGAATACCATCCACAAAACGGAGTTTGCCCCGCTCATCAGAGACATAGTGACCAAGATATTCCTGAATTTCAGTGCTTTCGTGATTGTTTATCCTTACAAATTTGTGCCCAGTAAGTTCAGCAAGATACTTCACCATGGAGCTCTTGCCGGATGACGTCGGGCCTTCAAGAAGCACCGGTCTGTCCGAAAAAACAGCACGTGCAACATTTAGCAGGTGCCCACGAACACTTGAAGTCAAAATAAAGGATGTATCTTCTCTGGGCTCTTCGGATCCCACGGGGAGCCATATATGCTCATACGCCACGCACTCAACCTCAGAAGAACGCTTGGGTAGAATAGGGTGCGGAGGCTGTTTTCCACCAAATACGCTCTTGATTATCATCTGTTCCACAACGGTGTGGAACTGTCGCTGTAGGGGGGTTGCAAAACCAAGCATCAAACCGTCAAACAAAGCCAACGCAAAACCATATTGAACTGTGGCCTTTCTCACGTAGCTGAGTGCACGTGTCAGAGTCCTCAGACTAAAAGAGGGAAGCTTAGTCTCCCCATCTAAAAAGCAGAGAGTTGACTTGGCTGTTCCAACACAATCAAGAAAAAATGCGGTTATTTCCTCAGATTTGCAGTCAGCGGCAAGATGTCCGATGTATTCACGAACCACAATGTTGATGTCATTCCGATCAAAAGGTTCATCGACATAAAATTCAGTAAACTTAGACCGCAGTGCTGGCGGAAGGTCTTTTTTTCCAACGTCTGTTGGAGGATTCATGTTCGCAAAGACATGAAAGTTTTTGTGCCGTTTAATCGCTTCACAGTTACCCCTATCAGTTAGAAATAAGGTGTCCACATCACCCAGTATAGAAGAAACCCGCTCAAGTACCTCGGTTGTGGCCAGATTTAGTTCGTCCAAGAGTATCCAAGAGCCCTCACGCCAAGCTTTGGCGAGTGAACCCTCTTCAAAATGAAAAGCAAAAGTAGTATTTGTCTTTTCCAACGCATTAAGCAGCTCCAGAGCCGTCCCCTCAAGAGTGGCCCACTCTTGCACTAGGTTTTCTGAGAACAACTGCTGAGCGTTCTTCAACTTAAACGAGTTACATCCCTTCAAAATCTGTTTGATCACGGGTAGCCACAGAGACTTCCTTACAGCCGATTGAACGGCATTCAAGAATTGAACGTTTCGAGAAGCATTAAATACCCCTGCAAAAAGCTCCACAAACTTGTGGTACGCATCTCTTACTGCAACTCCGAGATCAAGAGGTTTCCAACCACCCATAAAGTCGCTTGCATCCGTCTGCTGATTGAGATTATGTACAATTAATTTTTGTCCAATTTGGTCTGCAAGATATTGCACAATAAATGTCTTGCCCACACCTGTTTCGCCTGTAAGAAGAACATTTTCCTGTGCATCAACAGCAACAGAAATCCGCTCAAGAAGAGTCATTGCGTGCTTTGTGGCAGCAAAGGCGCCACGACTCTCTCTCAAGGGTCTCAGAGAACCCAGCAAAGGTATAGTCACCCGGCCAACAGTAAAGTATTCCTTCGCCACAGTCATATCAGGCTTGTTTGCATTAACAAGCGACTCAGCTACATTGGGTAGCAGACCCATAGACTCAGCCAACAAGGCCATGGTGGTGTAGGCAAGATCGCTACCTGTAGGGTACCCAGCAAGAATGCAGTCAAATGCCTCACGAAACATCAGCTCACGAAGGGTTGAAGAAATAAACCCGTCTGACAAATTTATGCCCGGTATCTGTCTGCATACTCGCTTGCACCACTTTAACAAGGATCGCAAAGTAACCAAAGGAGTGCCTAGCCATGTACAAGGAAGTATTGCCAGATTATATACAACGCTTCGTGGAAGCTGATAAATGGATGTTGCAATTGTGGATATCTCTTCAGGAGGTAGGCTTTCCATGACAACAGTTCCCCAAAGCTCTGCAAAAGGGACAGAGCTACTCCTTCGCGTGGTCATTGTGTCACCTACACTGCGAAGCTGCTGCGTAGCTATGATCTTGAAGCTGGGATGGGCGTAGATGCGCTTGTTCTTATCTGGAAGAAAAAGTGTTGATTCTTCCAGCAGTGAAAGAAGCACCGAAAAGACATCAAACGATGCCAAGTCAATGTCCTCTGCAAGAATCCAATACCCATTCTCGACAGCAGATGTAAGAGGTCCTGGTATCCATTCAAATGCCCCAGGGGTTTCAGTTGCTGAAATCTTCCCCAGAAGATCCTTACTATCAAACGAGTCGTCGATGCTCACCTGAATCATGTTTTCTTTGGCGCCATAACTCGCTGCCAGTGTATTTGCCAGGAAGCTCTTCCCGCATCCTATGTCGCCCTGGATTAGTACTGCTATAGAGGAATCCAGAGCTACTCTTAGATTATTAAGGTTTCGCTCACTTGTTGGAGTCGAGATCATGATCTTAAAAGAGAGGAAACAATCAAAGATACGATCGCGCAAACAAATACAGAGACATAATAAATCACTCACATATATTCATCAAGCAGCAAAAAGGGTAGGGGAATAATAAGGTAGCAACAAAAAGGAAGACGCAGAAGAAGATGAAAAAACTTAGAGACTAACTGTATACAGCAAGCCTAAAAACAGCACCCGCATCAACCAAAAACAACATCGATGTACAATTCAAGTAAAATAAATGTACTACACATAGACTATATATATATATATAGTCTTGGTGTGTATATGTGCCCGTGCCTTTTGGGGGGACTTATATACGTATTGTTCTCTCTCCTTACATGTATACAACCACTTCGCACACAAGGCCTCACTTTCGTCTTCGACGCGTAAGATGTAGGCGGCTAATCCTTTTTTCTTTCGTTGTTTCGCACTGCATATTTTGAAAAGCGACACTAGGAGCCCTAAGCATGTCGGATATTTCCTGTGACGTAGAAAATGGTGCACGTCGACCTCTGGAGAGTTTTCTATTAAGAAATGACATATATCCGGAGAGACCAAGCTCGATCTCTAGAAGTGAAGCCATGTCAAAAGTTGCACTCTTATTTTGCACTTCAAGGCGGTTAAAAAGTTCAACCACAAGCTTCCTCGGAAGAGTTACGCCACTTGCAAACAAGAGTATCAGCACTCTCATAGCAACATCGCGGGAGTTTGTGTCCCCAAGAATTCTATACGCTAAATCCTCCTTTGCGAAGGGTCCATCATCCATGATATACTCTTCAGAAATTCCTCCTGTGCAGCCAATTTGTGGCGAGGCGATTTCCGGAAATAGTGGCAAAGCCTGAAAAGTCGTCGGTGGATGTTCTTTCCTAGAGTGATGACGACAGATCGATGCCACAAGAAGACTACATTCGGTGTGGCGATCACTTCCAACTTCCACATGTTGGAGAGCAGATGCGGCAAGAATGGACTCCACCATGTCAAAAAATATAGGAGATGAAGGACCCTCGGCCTCAAAGCCCTCCATAAACACAATTGAAGACACAAGCATTTTCAAGAAATGATTTTCTGCCACCTTGAGAGACAAAAAACTCGACAACGCCGCGTACTTCAGTCGTGAGAGCGACTGCTGACCAGGAACTACCGCCGCCCACGCCATCAGGCACCATGAGAACCAGGAAGGCTCAGTAATAAGAAACAAAGCTTGCCAGAAAAGGAAAAATAAGGAAAACAAAACACAATGCAAGAATAGTCTCGCCCACTCCCCAAAAAAGAACAAAGTAGAAAAAGATCGTTTTAATCCTGGTATACATGAGTGGAGAAAGTAGATAATTATAAGAACCGAGGCGTGAGTCCTGTTCAGGACTCTTCTATACGTCAAAGCTTCACTGATCAATGGGGAGGTGCAGGCAGCGCCTCATCACCCCGCCTCCCGCGCGAGAAGGAGAGGGCTGGCTGGGTGGGTTTTTTCAAGCGAAAAAAAATCTATGTGACGCCTCCTACGAGTAACGAAAGATAGTCCAATCGCGCGTAATAAGAGAAATTGATAATAGCAGTCGGTTTGACCATTCCTGTCGCGGGCTCTCAAAAAAAAAAGATGACAACACACAGACGAACATCAGAAAACAAAAGCCAAAGGCGCCACCAGCCACCACCGACCATACGCCCAACCACTGGCAACGCGCGATCGCCACGGGATAGACGGCTGGCCGCCCACAAGGCCGGTGTCGAGGATGCGGCGCGCGGCCGATGCGGGCCTCACTTTCATTCGTAATGGCGTTCTCTCTCCCTTCTGTTTGCGCGTTGCCCTTTGGCGCCCGTCGGCAGGTGTCCCCCTTGCTTTTCCATCCGCCTCTAGAAATGTGGGGGGGTGGAAAGATTGCTTTTTTTTTTCTGAGAGCTTGTGGCGCGAACGGTGTCAGCTTGCAACTTCATGGATCGGCATAGCTATACCTTCTCCTTTTTTGTTTGTTCCAGTTACTGAAAAGCCTCCTCCTTGGTAAATGCAAGTTTTTTTTTATTTTCTGGAACCCGCCCTGCCAACCACCCACAACCGCCTCGCGCGGGAGGCGGCCCAAGGCGCTTGCAGCACTGCCATTTCGTGAGCAATAGAAAGATAGAGAAAACGAGTGACGATGACTTTGGGTGCAGGACGCCGAACTCCTATCAACGGACTCGTGAACCAAAATTAATTGTTCTCTCTATTATCTTTCCATCTCGTTCCTACGGGGTAGGAAGGTACGTGCTATTCTGTTTTGAGAGTCTGCGAATGGAGTAGGGTCCCCGTTTTTTTACTTTATTTCGCTCCGAAGGATCGACGGAACAAAGAATATTTTGTTGTTTTTTTCTAATACCCAGCTCTGTGCAGATGCTTTGCTTCGGAAGGCCCTGCGAACTCACCTCTTAGCACCCCGTCCGAATGTGGGCTGAAGGCACTTGCAGCACCTCCCCGTTTTTTGTCAGTACCCAAATTATTGGTGACAGCAATGGGTTCTCTCAGCCTTCTATAATTTTTTTAAAAAATATATTTCAGTTCGACATCATGAATGGAAAAATGTACAGTAACATGCGGTTTTTTTTTTTTCCCCCTTCCTCTTCTAAATGGGGGGAAACTGTAAGGGGTAGACTATTCTAGGGCCAAGCATCTCTCTCCACGTGTTTTGTTTTAAATATTCTTGTTTCCCTTCCTTTCACATATACACACTACACATAAGGGTTTGTTTTCTTACCAGAAGAATGAGTGGTGAAAATGTCTACAATCTGCTAACTGAAGCCGTCACGGTTTCCGAGAAACCAACTACTGGAATGTATAAGAAGCACATGAAAGAGAAGCCGAAACCTGCGTACTCGACTTTTTATGAAAAGAAAAAAGAGTATGACGGCACTCATCCACGATATTTCAAGCAACCAGACGCATATATTGGTGTAAATGTCGGTGAAACTGTGGATCCAAAAAACTTTCTGCGTGCTGGAAAAGGTGTCAAGCACATTATTCCACCCGTACACCATCAAAAGCAATTCACGAAGGCACCATTAGATCACAAGCCACGAAAAACCTTCAGTGATGACCGTATCCATCATTCACCCCTGGTTTCTGGAACGTACTCCCAGAATGGCGGTGACAACAAGCTGGAGGCTATTAATACTGTGGGTAATGGTTATGGTATTGGTGATGGGACAATGGGTGCACTAGACTGTAACAGAGGTTCTCATGAAGCGTCTGCGGGGGGAATGAACTTTCAGGAAAGTTCCAACGACAGGAGCCTTGGAGAGCAGAGCAGCTCATATAGAAATCGAAGTGATGTAAATTTTGGCAACGGTGCTAACCCAATCGATGGAGATGGAGATGGCAAGGGTGGTTTCTTGCTTAGTGGGAATGCGGATCATTCGATTAGTGGCGTAGGTGCGCTAGAGGGAAAAAAAGACTTTATTACATCAAATATTATACAGGTCAGCAACATGGTGCCAAAGCGAAGAAAAGATCAACCTGAGAACCTCACCTGTCGAAAAGCCTTCGGGCATGTACCAGGTTATTTGGATCGTGTGAAACAGGAAATTGATCAAGAACGTATGTACTTTAAGGCTATTGAGGATGCAAGGCTTAAGCAGGAGGCTCAGCAGATGTCCAATTATATTTATCGTCTCGACGAGAATGAGCGTCTAAATCTGATAGGACGACTGAAAGAAAAGTTAAGAGAAAAATGTTCTGAAATCAGCAAAATGCCTTTCGCCAAAGACACATTTGCCCAAATAAAGCATCGAACTGAGCTTGAAAAGGGAATCAAAGAAATTGAACAGTCTATTGTGAAATTGGAAAAGGATGCTATATTTATTTATAAGGACGACCCACGCTGCGTTCATTGGGCAAAGGATGCTGCTCTTAAAGAGGCTCACCGTTTTGCATCCCAACCAGCGGTTTGACTTATGTATTGCGCCAAAAAAAAAAGACGATGTATAGCCATTGAAGTGCGAAAAGTTATATAGCATATTTTTTTCCCCTTTCATTATACTCTCTGATTCCCTGTTTCATATAATGAAACCTCTCCCTGTCTATTGAGCTTATGAAATTGCCTCTCCTCCTTGCTTTATTGTTTTTTCCCTATCAGAAAAGGGGGGAAAATGAGACGTTTTAGTGGTTTTATCGGTACTGGATCTTTCTTGATGCGTTGGAAATCGAACAAGGTGGAGGAACTTCAAAAGGAGCTTGAGGTGTTGGCGAGGCGTGTTTCGGTGATTGAGGAGAGTCAATCTCTCCAGGCGCTAGTAGCGTTTTATACCTCTCGTCCTGTCCCTCATCTAAATAGGCTCGATGAAGTAATACATTTTTGTTCCAAACCTGGCTACAATGCTGAGGTTTTTTGTCATGCGGCGCTGCCAACGATGCTTTCTCGCCTTATCACATCCATCGACACACTCCCTTGTGGACTCAACGCTATGCCTTCTGTTTTGTTGGTGAAAAATACATATTTGGATTCATTTAAGAAACTCATCAGGTGTGATTTCCCAGAAAGCGTTGAAAAAATATCGGGGTTTCGGAACGTGGTTGCTGAAATTGAGGAGACCCACTCGAAGCAAAATATCTTGTCTACGATGGCTATGGGTCTTTGCGAACTGAAGGAGTTGCTTTCGAGGCATAGGCGGTTTATCCTCAATGGGAAGCAGGTAAGTGGATTGAAAGGAATTGATGAAGAATTGCTTGAACTTACCGAGCCTCTGGACACCTTTAGCCTACGCATGGTCAATTACAATTTTGTCTCCCGCATGCTTCTTAATCTTGTGGGAGAGAAGGATAATATGGTAGGAATGGTCGATCTTCAGATAGATCTTGAAAAGGTTGTACGCAACGCTGTAGACGACGCTAAAGATATTTGTACAGCGCACTATGGGGACTGTCCTGATGTAAAGTTTATTATTTCAAAGGATGTACGTTTGATGAAGTTTCCTCACATGGGCTCCACAATATCGTATGTTGTTCTCGAAGTAGTGAAGAATGCCTTTCGGGCGGTCGTAGAATCTCATATGGAACGTAATTCTATTGGGATTGTTTGCTGTGATAATATGCCCCCTGTGGAGGTTTTGGTTAATATGAATGAGCACAGCAAACATGCATGTATTTGTGTTTCTGATGAGGGAATGGGCATGTCACAATCTCAAGCTGAAATGGCACTGACATATGCATATACGACTGTGAAAAGGCCGCTTATTCGCTCTTCTGGGGCCTCTGAAGCAGACGAAAGAAATGAGCCAGCACCGCTGGCTGGTTATGGTTTCGGGCTCCCCATGTCAAGAGTATATGCGCGCCATTTTCGAGGGGACCTCGTTATGAGCACAATGGAAGGGTATGGTACACGAGTGTATTACTACATTCGGATTTGATATATACCACTACTGCAATTTTGCTTTTTGCGTGCTGCTGTTGCTTGGTTTGCTTCTTGGTTTTTTCTCCCCTGCAGATCGCTTCTTGAGGGTCATGGCCGACTCTCTCCTGCAGAAGGGTATACTTCCCCAAAGATCGTGCCTGTTTTGTGTTTTGTAAATGTGCTTCCGTGCCGTTGCTGCTATTTTTTTTTTTTTGCTGGGTGTCTTTTTATTTTAGCAGTTTTGTTGGATGGGGTGGTGTGCTTAGCTGAAGGAGAAAAGGACGTGCACGCACCGTGATGGACGACGATGACTGTTTCATGGTAACACCAGTGACATGGAGCCTGATGCTGGATTATGAAAGAGCTGATGCCATTGCTCAACTTTGTCGTCAGCTTTCCTTTTTCTTCGCCGATAAACTTATACTGACTGAGCGAGAGGAAGTCCTTTGCTCATTTGGTACAGAATGCCAGACTATGAACTCGCTTTTGATCCATGGTTCGATTGGAAATGCTCGAAAAGACGCGTTCTTGAGAATTCTTCGTTTAGCGCGCCTAACTCTTGTGCGAGACATAGCATCCCATGTAGTTGTATCCCCCCAAATCGGAGACGTTCTTCCTAGTGCGATGATTTATCCTCTATGGGAAACACGACAAGTGAAAAGTTTTCAACGGTGGAATTCTCTCTACTGGGCAATGCGGTGTGGAATTCTCAGAAAATTAAAAAGACGACGTGAAATGATGGAGTCACATGTAAATCAGATTTTGAATATGAAACCTGCTAAAGAAAAGCTCAATTCCGACGATGGAAAAAAGAGACTCGAATCCTCACCGGAGGGTGCTTTTTATAATGCCTTTCGGGATCTTCTCGAATTGGAGCAGGATGAACAAAATGCAGCCATAGATTTGTATCACAATGCGTGTACCGAAGAACGAGTCAATTTAGCTTTTACTGTTGCTAATGTACCTACCTTGATTGTTGCATGGGCAACTTGGGATACGACTTCTCTTGATTGGCTGACCAAACACCTTTTTAACGCTGAGAAGATTGAGGAACATGTGGAGATTGTTGGATCGACGTCAACCACTTCATCTACGGTGGACAGTGACCCATGGTTGCAAGCTGTTCGGCAGTTTGTTCATGTGCCTCAGCAGACTAAATTGTTTAGGAAGGGAAAGACACATCGCTACGCAAAACGTGCTCAGTTAGTCTTGATTAATGTGGACCGCGAAAAGGATGTTGCTTCATGTGTTCTTAACTCTCTTGTGGAGAAAATTAGTGGCTGGACCAGTCCGGAGGTTTTTCTCATACCTCTCTGGTGTGGATCTGAAGGTCTTCAAAGTAACTTGGCAACCGATCTCAACATATCCTCGCTCCCGTTCTTTATTGCAACTCATATACCTGCCGTTCAAAATCGGAAATTTGGTGATGGAATATATCCACGCATATGTTTTATTACCCCACAGCATGAAGAGGGAGCCCACGACGTGATTGCCGCTGGACAGAACACACTTACTGGTGTTTTTGGTTCTAATGTAGTACTTGAAGATTGGCACGCCGTGGAAAAAAATGAGCGAGATCGGCTGACTAGTGGTATTTTGCGATTCATGGCATGTAGAGATGCACCGTTACGATTTTGTACTCGTGTAGATCGCTCCTATCAGAATATTCGCTCCCAGGTGGTTGTACCAGCGAAGTTGTTGAGAACCCAAACAATGTCATTTGTGTCGATATCAGGGACCATTTTAATCGATGATTTATTGCAACTGAAGGAGGAATTGCACATTCTTTCTCGTGTGAAGAACGTCTTCTTCGATGTGAAGGTTATCCAACCCTCTAGCTCACTGCTGACTCAACTGAATCCTCTAACGCCAACCAAATACATTCATGGATCGGCGCGGAATATCACATGTAGTGAATGTCATGTGGACGTGCTAATAGAAAAAGAACATCACTTTCGTTGCATTCATTGTGGGCAAGAGGATGGTGTTGTCTGTTCGAGGTGCTTTTTGGATGGAAAACATCAACAACATCATATCCTGCTCCGTGTAATTACTGGCGCTCCTACCACATTGAACCTTCTTTGGGGTCCATCAAATGTTGCTCCATTAGCTCGTTTCTGTGAGACTCTCATACCAAATGTCAACGATGTACACATTGGAATTTACTGCAACAGTTGTTCAAAGCTTATCTACGGAATACGATGGAAGTGTGCAATGTGTTATCAATATGACCTCTGCAGTAGCTGTGACAAGAAAAAGAATCAGCAAAACGCTTTCAAATCCAATAAGAATGTCTCTCTTTCCAAGGAGTGTGTTCGTAGTTGTGCTGCTACGTCTAGCTCACTTTCTACATGTCACACGGAAGATCATTTGTTTCTTTGTATTCCACATGGCTGTGGAACACATGGTGATGAGTGTCTGAAACCTGTGATAGTGCAGGGTGATCTAGGGACACTTATAGGAGGGGATCTAATAGGCTATGTGAATAAATAGCAGAGACGCAACAGGATGCATCTGCAGTTGCGTGTTTTCTTTTTTCTCCCTCCTTTTTTCGTCCCCACATCGGTATATGCCTCTTTGAATGCTATAACAGCATCTGCATTTCTCACTGCCCCCGAGACTTTTTCTCCTTTTCCTTCACTTCTTCTTCTTCTTCATGCTTCTCTCCTCCCCGTGTTCATTGATATCTTTGGTGAGAGCGTTGAGTGCCTGGAGCCCCTCCTCTTTTTTTTTTCCTCTTCTGGGAAGGGTTTCATTTTCCTCCCCCGTTTCCGTTGCCGCCATCAAAGATGGGTTGCAAGGGAAGTCGCGTATGGCGCACTGGAGAGGAGGATAATAGGAGGGATTATTTCATGGTCGGCGCAAGGACCCCAAGCGAGTGTCCGACAGCAGAACAGAAAGGAATTAGATCTTGTGAGCCTATAGGCGTGGTGTCGCGACGATCACGTGGATCATCACAGTGCCGGTTTACCCGGCGCAATAAGCGTTCGCACCAGCCAACGGTGGTATCCCCCCAAAAGTCGCAGCGGACAGAAGAAATTAGTGCTCAAGCTTCACGGCCATACAATATGCGCAAGCGAAGGCCTATGGAAAAGAATAAGAATCGCAACCACTACAATAATTGCTGCGATGAGAATGATGGAACGGAATATTACATGCCATTAGATAGTGGCAGCAGCTCTAGTATACCTCAGCTCTTTCGTATTGCGATGCCAGAGCAAGCACATCAGGGAGTTGGCACCTGGGAGTGGTGGTACAAACAGATTGAAAGATTTCTAATTACAAAAGACTGCACTCGCCGTAAGCAGCTGCAGGACATTCCGAACCGCCTCATGCGGCAATTTGATACCGACAAGGAGTCTGTTCAATTGGATTTTGGATGGTGCTACATGGAGCGTTCTGCACCCTATGTTCTTGGTCGTCTTCTCGCCAGCCCTTTTCTTGGCGAGCTTCGCTGGGTCTCTGCGCTTCGATTTGATGGTAACTATTTTACGCATGATGGTTTTGGCAACATGCTTAGTGTAATGAGCGAAGCAAACGAGAAAATGACTGTTTTGCCCCTACTGAAACAACTGTACCTTAACAGCATGAATCTCGATCACTGTAGTGTGCATGGTGTTCTTTTTTATCTATTTCCACTCGACATCAGTGTGACTACAACTGTGGCTTGGTCCCAAACGATTCCAGAGGAGCGTGTTGTATTCCCCCCAAAGGCATACATACCCTTCAACAAGTTGCCGCGATCAGCTTTGTTTCCGTCCCTTGAGATACTCAGCCTCTGCGATAATCCTGGGATCGGCAACTGTGGATTAGCGAGAGTTCTTCGTTGGCTCCTCGCACCACATTTTGAAAGGCGGTCGCTATCAGTGTTAGATCTTTCACGCTGTGGTATTGACGAAGCTGGTGTGCGTTACATTCGTGAGTATTCAGCACATTTAAAAAATATAAAGGACAACGAAAAAGTAGTTGTTAGCAAGCGCATTGTCCTCTTCGGTAACCGGCACAGTTCATAGTTCTTCAGCGTGAGCAAGCAAGGACGGGATTGCGCTTCTTAGTGGTGCTGATCTCTCATACGTACAATAGGCGGGATAATGATGATGATTATACTGCTGCTTGTATCATCATCATCATCGGCAGAAACAGAATCAGTGGTAGTGGTGGTGATACAACGAAGATCCCCCCGAAAAAGGTAATGTGAGGGTATGACTTTCACGAAGTACGTGCAAAAACTCCCTGAGGGAAATGCGGTGTACAAAATTTTATTATGTGTGTCATGATGATGATGATGTGCTCTGAGATTACTGTTCTTTTCGTATGTACTTTCTGCGTTATTGCTTCTCTTCTCCTTCGTCGTCGTCTTCCCTTTCTTTCCCCTTTCCTTTTCCCTGCGAGAGTGTGGGATGGTTCCCCGAGTGCAGATCCCAATGACGATCTCGTGAATGTCTTTAACATGCCCGATGTATTATAAGTGCTTCTTTTTTTTTTCGTTTGATGGTGGTGATGGTAGTGGGGAGGGGAGACTTGTGCTGCATTTTTACCCCTCCCTCCACTACTTTACTGCCACGCTGCTGCTTCAATGTGTCATTTTAATTAGAGTTGAATTGCGTGGGGAAATCGAACAAGACACGGGAACAGGCTTCCAAACGCTTCCTTCCACGCCGAGTGAGCATCATCACTTTCCTCTCAGTGGCTCTGAAAATGTGTGTTTATGTTTATTCGTGCTTGTTTTGTTTCCCCTCTTACTTCCCCTTTCCTCTACTGCTACACCCCACGGTACAGGGAATACAGTCGGCACCAGTAACACAATCTTTCGGAGGGATAGTGGGGTGGATCCAGTACGTGCAACAGAGAACAAATAGATTATGCTTTGCAGATCTCGCCTGGCGCGCTCCTTCTCGCAGGAGACTTTTCACCGCATGAGCAAATACATCAAGAGCCGAGATCCGAATGAGAAGTACCTGCGCACCGGTCATATTATGCTTGAAACACTCAAGAGATATCACGCGTACGTTCTGGCACTGCTCTTCATTCTTAGTGTGACGTGTTACGACCAGCTGCAGCATCCTGAGAAGGTGCGGATACCTGTCCACGATGGCCGATCGCTTGTTCTTTAGTAAACGTACTGCATCACTCATAACACCGTTCTCTTGGGCTCCAGGAGTCTCTTTCTCTCTCTGTGTGTGTGTGTGTGTATCAGAAATGCAGTGATTGCTGTGTGTGCGGGTAAATGAGGGCTGTGGTTTTTTGAGAGATATTTATCCTTGATTGTTGTTTTGCGTAAAGTTCAACTACACTTCTTCCTTTCCCCTGGATTTTCTCTCTTTTTTTGCCCCCTCTTTAAATTTTCTCTCTCTCCGTGTGTGTGTGTGGGGGGGGGGTGTCGCTGTTGCAGGTTACGTTACGTATACCCCCTTCTGGTCCTCATGATAAGCCGTGCCCCACGCAGCACCGACAAAGGGACGTTGGTAAAGAATAAGACCTCATCACTCTCGTTGAAGCAGTTTCTCGAGCTGATTCCGCTCGATGTCGACCTGGAGAAGGCGCGACACATTGCATTGAAGGAAAAACAGTTGACTGTCGTGCCACTTAACATTGGCTTACTGCTGCGCGAGGTGCGGCGGCTAGACCTATCCGGTAATGACCTTCGTGACGTTTCACCCTTGGCCTCTTTGCAGCATTTAACTTCTATCAACCTCACCAAGAATGCGCGGCTTGTGTCGATTGCGCCACTCTCCCCACTGAAACTCACAGTGTGCATTGTGGCGCGCTGCAGTCTGCATTCACTTATTGGACTGGAGGGCAGTGCCATGACACTCAAAACACTCATTGCAAACGACAATCATTTGATCCTGCAGTCTCCAAAGGGGTCCGCGGTTGTCGGAGCGGAGACAGATGTTATTGCTACAGCGGTGAAAAACTATGAGGTGTTGTCTCTTCTCACTGCGTGTGAGACGGTTGTGCTTTCCCGTAACCCTTTGCTCTGTAGTCTGCATGCCGTATCTTCGGCAAACGAGGAGCAGGACTTACAGGAAAAGGAAAGATGTACAACGGGAAGGGAGAGGCCTCACCGGGAGGCAGACTGGTCGCACCCCCTCTCCGTACTTGAGATGATGCTGCATCTTAAGAAACTCTCACTTAGTGGATGTCATTTGACATCCTTACCATCTCATTGGTTTCTCCCAATGGTGACCGAGCTTAGGCTTAGCCACAACGAATTATCGGACCTTGTCCCGGAGGGTGTCATCTTCCGTTCCGTACAAATTCTTGACGTTAGTCACAACGCTCTCACCGACATTTCGACCTTACGACGCTGCCGCTTCGTTCATCATCTTGGTATACGTGGCAATCCACTCTTGAATGATGACAACGCAATCCCTTCACAGGAGATTGGCAGTGTGAAGGTGCCAGTAAATGCTGCATTCCCCCCCAGTATGGTTCGATCCCTTGCGAAGATGATGCCTCACCTGAAGATGGTGGATGGTACGCCGTTTTCATCGCTTCAGAAAAGGGAAGTTGAAACAGGTAATAATTGTGAGGAGTGTAGTGCCGCAAGTGAATGTGATGCCAAACACGTGATGCAGAAGCGGCTCAGGAGCTCTGCTGGGGAGGAGAAAGAGGAAGAAAGGAATGTCGTTTTTGAACCTCCAGAAGAAGTGGTGGACACTCCACAGGCACCAATTGTTCGGCGGGAACAAACAAACCTGCTCTCTCGTGTAAGAAGGGAGCTAGTGGCCAATGGTCCCGCTGTTGCACAGCTTGTAAAGAAGCAGAAGGTGGAAAGTTCCGGTTGGTGATAGGTGTTCTCGCTGCGTCTCTTTCCTTCTCCCCCATTCCATCTCTCTCTATTTGTGTGTGCGTATGTGTGTGCTTGAAATGGTGGTAAGCATTGCGTAAAGGTTTAATTCTCTCTGAAACCCAACCAGTTGGCTTGGCAGAAGGGGTAAGTGCTGGTTCGAGTAGTAGTTTTTCTGCTCCTTAAAATTTTTTTCTTTCCTTTGTCACCGTAATTCCGGTCTGGCGATGGGAGCTGTTTTTTTTTTTTTCTTCTTTATTACAACTATTCAAACTATTTTTAAAAAAGAAACGCAACCCTCTTCTTTTTCTTTTCGTCCCTGTCTCTCTCTATTCGATTATTTGTTGCCTCACGACGTCTACAGTTCAGAAACGGTGCTGAGAGTGGAAGGACTAGGTAGAGGTGATGGAGGAAAGGCTGCAAGGTGCAACTCGAGAGGAGCTGATACATCATATCTGTACGCAGCGTCGTCTTATTCGGCACCTGCATCGTCATGTTGTCATCCTGGAGCAGGCACTTTCTGATTTCTACTCTCAAGGTTCTAACCAAACGGCAGAAGCGACAAGCGTAGTGGATATTTTACAGCCTCTAACCCCACCCCCTGAAACGTCGTCTCGAGGGATTGCGGAGATTGACCGTGTCGTGCGGGCGCACGCAGCAGGTGAGATGCACCTTCCTATACAAACCGTGGCGGAGCTTCTTTTCATCCGACGGGAGTTGGGATCTTTAGGTTCGTCTGAGGGCGTTACACGCCACCATGAAGGCTCCCCCACACATATGACACCGTCCAGCGGTATCAAACACCCAGACGACTCAGGAGTCGCGCCATCAACTATCGACGGAGAAACATGTGTATTTGGCACGCCAGAGCAACGCACGGTTGGTGTCCCTTGGCGCGGCTCTCCACCTGCTTCTCTCGTAAAGCTGACACGACGGCGTCTGTTACTGGATGCTTGACCTCTGATTAGTTTGAGGATCCATCTGCATTCGTCTTGCTATTTATTCCATTATTTCTTATTTCTCTACTGCAATGATTTCTGCATCATTCCGTTTATCTGCCCTGGCATTGCAGATCTTTTTTTTTGTTTTCGTTCTCTTTTTTTCCATCTTAAAGTGTTTCTTATGAACTTCCTTCTTGTGGATGGTGACTGGCCTGTTGCCACTTATGTACTTCCACGCCAACAGTTGCTGGCCCACGCGGTGAAAAACAATGACATTGGTGATGAAAGGGCTTCTTTGGTGATTCAAGGCCGAGCGCTTCTTGCCTTATGTCAGCAACTACTGGATAGTTTTCTTTGGAAAACGAGAACCCCTCCTAATCTTGCAACGTTGGGACTTATTTTGCTTCGTGATCTTCACGGTGAGCCCCTCAGCGCACTACGTCTTGTGACCCCGAAGAGCGTTAGCCATGATGTATTCCCGCTTGAGGATCTTCTTGGACCGGAGCGCCTGGTTGTGCTCACTTCTCGTTTGGAATCCCTTGGCGTTGTGGCTGCACTGGCTGGAGTGAAAACAACTCGTAGACCACATAATGATCTAGAGAATGCATCAAAGCCCCGTTTAGAGGCGAGTGGACGCAGAAAAAATCATGGAAATTCGGTGATACCAGATGCTGTCATGGCCGGACGTAACCGGTCTGTGCTACGGAAGTTCACGCGGGCAGAGACATATTTTACGTCAATGACATCGGCAATGTCTGCTGATTTGAATATGGTGAATCAGTTATTGTTGGATGGAACAATTCGCATGGACAGCCGCATGCAGTCGTATCTCTGTAGTGTATGTGGTTCCCTGCCACAGCAGACGTTGACGACCTCATGCTGTGGCGCTGTAGTCTGCACCCACTGTGC
Source organism: Trypanosoma platydactyli (assembly GCA_030849675.1). Lineage (NCBI taxonomy): Eukaryota > Euglenozoa > Kinetoplastea > Trypanosomatida > Trypanosomatidae > Trypanosoma > Trypanosoma platydactyli. The sequence continues at coordinate 33,821 of JASANU010000841.1, read as the reverse complement.
ACCAATGCCCTTGCTACCACCCTCGTCCGTCCTCAGTGAGAGAATCGTCTGCATGGTATGTGGTGAAATCCCTCTTACTGAACCTGAGGCGCACTTGGGTCGTGATGTAGATGTCATGCGTTTGGTGCGCGAGCTGCGGGTGCTGTATCATCCTCAACTCACTGCTGCCGCTTGCCATGCCATTACCGACAAGAGCCAGAGTGTGGTGCCGTTTTCGGATGATCATGCAGGTCTGAATGCCGGTCCACTGCACGATACGTGTAACACGACTGCGCCTGTTCTAGGATCTATTTTTCCGACTCCGTAGCACCTGCAGCTGTCTCATTTTCCAGTCGTTCTTTTTATTCCTCTTCTACTTATAACCTGCCTGCCTACAGAAGAAGAAGAAGAAATGTGTCACGGTTAACCATTGAAAAAGGGGAAAAAAAAAATTCCTCTTTTTATTTATCACTTTTTCTTCCCTTTTCTATTCTTTTCGAGTGCTCTGTGTGTACTGCTCTTGGTGCACAAAGTCGTTTTCTTGGGCTTGTTGAAATGCGACGCCTTGGGTGCGGCGGTTCCTTCCTTTGGCGCGGTGGTAGGGGCGGCAGCACTTTCCGTACGGTCGTGACATCTCGCAAGCCACGCCAGAAAAGAGACGCTGTGGCTGTCGAGAAGCAAGTGGCATGTGCTGTTGAAAAGCCGGTGTTCGAAGAAGTGCATGGCCACGGAACTCATTGCAATGGTGTCTTCCGATTTGATTTGCCTGCTGCTGCTTCGGTGCATGCACTCCCGCGAGGACGCAAGAGCCTCCACTCTGGAGGATTGAGGCCGGACGCCCACCGTAGTAGGAACACACGCAACGTCTCTTATCCATGGTCAAGGAGACGCGAAGGGGCAGCCGGAGGAGAGAGAGTTGCACCTCGACAGGGGCATCGTGAAACTCCTGTATCCAATGACTTCTCGGTGAAGCGGCCGACGGCTCGCAATCTTAACGACACAGATGAGGTAACAAAGCGAGGGAATGACGTCTCACTTCCCTCACGGATGACGAATATCCGTGTCATTCGCCTAGTTTGATCACCGGGGAAGTACCATTTTTTCTTTGCATCAGCGTTTTTCACAGTTTTTTTTTTCTTTCTTTCTTTCCGTCACAAATGTCCGTTTGGCGACAAGGGAATGGCTGAGTTCCGCAAGACGTGAACGATGGGGTTTGACTCTCCCCTTATTTTATTTTTTTATTGCTTCTTCTTTTATATCAGCGCCATCGCTTCCAAAGCGCCTTGACGTTTGCTTTTCATTGATGCGGTGCTCGAGAGGAATGTTAAGTGCATTTTTCGTCGTGTAATGATTGGAATGGAGGAAGTCGACGTCGTGGATACGCGGGATGGGTATCAGAACGGCGACCTGCCGATGGGGGTGCATGCATGTGCCGGGTGACCGGTGTACTTTTCGTTTATTTGTTTGTTTGGTGATGGGCTTCTTATCAGGTTGGGCGGCGCATTGCCCCCAATGCTTCTACTAAGTGTGTTCTTTTTTTTGAACTTCTACTCTGCTTGTCAGTGATGATGATGATGAACAATGCTTTTGATTTTACTTCTTTCTGTGTGTGCACGCGCGTGTGCCGTGTCACATCCTCTTGCCTTGGGTCTCTTTTATGCTGTGGAAGTACCCGGGGAGAAGAATCATTGGTATCCGAGAATCATAACAAGTTGTCCGAATGAGGAAGACGAAGACGACGCCAACGCCAGGTGCCGCAGTGCCAAGGAAGAAGCCACCAGTGGCCACCACGTCGGCAGGTAAGACGACTGTGCCAGACAAGAAGGCGTCCAGTAAAGCGGCGTCGTTGGGGGCTTCGCCAGAGGCAGCTTTCTTGCGGGAGCTGGAATCACTGGGCGTAAGCGAAAGGTGGAGAAGGGTTGTGGACATGGGCCGCTTGGCGCGTGGTAACCGAGATGGATGTGAGATGCAGCTGCTTCTGAGGCTTTCACAAATGACACTTCCCTACGAGCGGGAGATTGGGGCGATTGGTTTGTGGCAGGCGGAATGCACGACTGAGACACTGAGACTCGCTAGAGACCCTTGTGACCGTGTCGCCAGGCTGGCGGTGTTCCAAGCAGAAAACATTATCCCAGATTCTGACGTACTGAGGCTCTTTGAAGAGTTGCCACTTCATCTTCTGCCCCAGTTGTGCAAGCGCCTTGAGAAAGCCAGGAAAGCTGAAGCGTTGGTGGACCAATACTTTGCGACTATGCAACCGGACTCGCGTAAAACCGCTATTTCGGCGCTGCTGCCATGGGCCTCGGTAAAGACGCTCTCCGCACAGCCTGCTGCTTTTGTGCACCTTTTGGACAAGAGAGGCTGGCACACACTTGCGAGGCGTTGCCCGGACTTTGCAGTTGAGTTCGTCTTGAAGGAATTGCAGGATAATCACATGATTGCCAGTTGAAGGAATCGGGCGCACATTGCGTTGACAGCACTGCGACGCTACCACCCCTTCTCTGGGTTGCGGCTGCTGGAAGAGATGCTGTGTTGTATGCCGGTGGAGAATATGTGCACCATGTCATACGCAATCATCTTTCCTGATGCTGTGGCGACACTTGTTATAAAGTATAACGTCAAGCGTGCATTGTGCCCCTGGAAACTGCAGCGAAAAATAAGTCCTGAAATGTTCCTCAAATTGTTTGATGCAGGCGCGCTTTACAGATTCTCACTGACAGAGTTGTTTGTGGTGGCTCCCCCGAACCTGCGATCGGTGCTGTACAAGCAGCATCGTAATAAGTTGTTGAATACCGACGGTTCAATGCAACCCTCAGTGGTTGCGATGATCACCGATCCCACGGAGCGTGAACGCGAGACGTTGCGTATGCTGAATGATGTGGAGGCGGTGCGTATGGATCTCTCTCTGTGGGCGGGGTACCTCATAACACTTCCCTTCCCGCAGGCAGTCAAGCTGAGCGAACCGCATCTCAGACATCAGGATGTGAACATTCGTGGCTGCATCTGCAATGCCATTGTGAGAACTGGTCTATACCATTCGGAGTATATCGATGACATACTTGATTTTTGCATTACTCACAATAGGGACAATGACATTGTGCGGCGCAGAATCATCCTTCAGCTCTCTGAAATCCCCCCAAGTCGATGGAAAGAGCAGCACTTTCCCAAGCTTGCTGAAATTCTCAAGGGAGTGTCCGATGCCCGCGATGTGTCGACCAGGACTTGCGAGAATGGTGCGATGATGGTGTTAAAAGTGGCACAGTTCTCTACCAGGCTGGTGGACACGTCGCTCTCCAGTATTTTGTGCCGCTGTAATGTCATATTCAACCTGGAGACGCTTTCGCTGCCCAAAACCGCGGTGTTGAAGGTATGGGCTTGTCTCTTGCCGTATATAACGAAACTGCGGGATGAAAATGAAGATTTTGAACTGATTTCTATTCTAACAAATTTTGGCACTCGTTTGCGTGATGTTGACAGAAGCGCAGCGGATTTTCTGCGGAGCCTGTGCAACTCCTCTTCTGACATGCTGGCAGAGTTTGGCATAGAAACTTTGCTGAAGTACTTCCGCCCTATTGCATTAAAGACGATGCCAGAGCTGCTGAATACAACAGTCGACTGGATCAATGTGGATGCTGTGCGGAGTGTTGTGTCCACGTTCTTTCATGGCAAGTTACTCGAGAAGTATATTGTTCCTTTAAAGATGCAAGGGCGGTTTGGGAGTCCCAAAGGCACTAGTGTAGTTGCTTTCACGGACGGGCACAATTGGTCGGCAGCTAAGCAGCACATGTACGCCAAGTCCATCACGCACCTTTTCGAAACCAAGACACACAAAGTGCGGAATGAGGAGCTCTTGATTGCTTCATTGGGGTCGTTGCATAGCGCTAATATAACTGATATGGTTGCCCCATTTGTGCAGCTGGGGTACGCCAATATTCCTCGGCGAGATTGGATTCTTGAGATGCTTGGCAGTTTGAACGACGCTGCATCTCTTGAACTGCTCGTCTCCGCGCTTGAGGACGAAAGGTCCTGCGTGGCCATCTACCCGTTTCAACGCCGACTTCGTCGCTTGTCGACAACGCGGGTGCTGCAGCTGGTTGAGACGGCTGCATCCTCGACGAAGGTGACTGTGCTGAAGGGGGTTGTTCTGATCGTTGGCAACTGCCGCGATGAGGTTGCGTACGAGTACCTGAAGAAAATGGAGCAGGAAAATAAGTTGCACATTGACGTCAGAATAGCATGGCTCTATGCCATGCGTGGCTTTCTGCACAAGCAGGATGCGTGGGATGCATTCTACAGAGCAGCAGAAAGCAAAAAAAGTGCTCTCGCGATTGCCGTCACCAAAATGCTCGGCGGTGAATTCGAAGAAGACTGGCAGCACGCGTGCGTTTGCAAGCTGTTCTGTCTGCTGCTTTCCCACGACGACTGTTGTGTAAAAATCGCAGCCCTTAGGCGCTTGGTGGACAACCCAATTCAAAGCTTCAGCACAGAGCTGTTGAATTGTGTGTTTCAAACACTGGAATACATGCATCTTCCAGATTTCCTTCACTTCACATTGCGCGCACTTGTCTTCTCAAATGCCTCCTCGACTGAAATCGCTTCGCACCTTGCAGGTGTTGAGGACGACTGGAAGCTGAAGCGAATTGTGAATACAGTCGAGGGTCTCTTCTCCGACCCCTCTCCTTGCGTGGAACACATTATTGTCTCGCTGGTTGAGGAGCTGATATCGAAGCGACGCCAGCCTTCACTGATCTGCTCCCTCATCTGTTTGCTGCCCCCAAAGTTAATGGAAGGGTTCCTTGACGACCTTCTACGGAAGGGGCTTCTCCACGCGGGTGCTGCGGTGCAGGTGGTGAACTCCGTGTGTTCCAGCCTGAGTGACCTTGACGGAGGGGCCGCCCTGGAGAAGAAGCTGCGCACGCATAGTGAGGCGGTGATGCAGCGCATCGGACTCGCACTGCTTTCTGCGGTAGCATCGGCGAGAGAGTGGGACTCAGTGTACCGCGATGCACTGGCCGTGTACAGCCAATCAGAGCACCAGTGGGTGAGCGACGATGCACGTCTAGTGCGTGTCAATGATCTGTGAGGAAAGAAAACAGTTCAGTGCGCTGATGATGAAAAGGAGTGCCGTTGGGCAGTCGGTCCTCTGCTCCTCCCGGCATCCACGGATGCTCATTTGGTGGTATTTATTACCCGAAAGGCAGCCAGTGGGGGCACGAGCTACGAGGCACATTTTTTTCACGACGCAACGCGATTGCCGTCTAACACACACACAAACGGAAGGAACAACAATAAATTAAATAATATTCTACCGATGAAAAAAGGAAAGTAAATTCATTCGTGTTTTACGATTCCGCTGTTTTCTTTTTAGCGCCTAGTTTGTAGTGGCGGATAGCTGATTTCTTCTCACGATGGATTGACAGCTGATTCATAATTGTGTATGCGATGTTGCTGCTCTTTCTGTTGGTGTGTGCTTCCCAGTCCTTTACTTGGGGTGTGGGTCACTCACGCTTCAATTACTTTGGTACAGTCTCCCTCCTTTTATTTCACCCCTCTTTCTCTTTTCTTACCAACGTGCCTTACTGTGTACTCCACTGTCCCGACGCGTGTGCGTGTCTGTGTGTTATTTTGTGCTGCTCTCGCTTGCTGTTTTGTCCCTTTATTCTTCTTTTCTTTTTTTTTCTTCTTAGAATCGGGCGTCGCTCATTCTCTCTTTGGCTTGTGTCTGTAGAGACCTGTGCGATGCGTGGCTTCAGTGTGTCAAATGCCGCAAGGGCGACCTGCGACCTATTGCTTCCTCCTGTTTGCCTATCATGATTAATAACTGGATGAACTTGTCCTCCACTGACACGGGCCGCTTGCGCCTGAGTTGATGCACTAAAACATCCTTATGACTGTCTCCCTTATCACCCTCTGTCTTCGCCTGCTAACGCACCGCCTGCGCTTTTCGTTCCTCCACCGTCGTTGGTGCTCCAAGGGCCTGTTGAGTGGGATGCCGTGCTTGTTGTTTTGCTGGCTTATCCCAATTAAAGTGCCCAAGAAAATGTTTTCTGAGCCTCCCTGGTCTTGTTTTTTCCCCCCTTTTCCGCCCCCTCTTATATTCATCTTCTGTTTTTGTTGTAGATTTTTTTTTGTGTGTGTGTACAATTAAGAACCTTGTCTTATTTTTTTTTCGATGTCTGAGTGTGGGTGAGCTCTCTATTCATTCGTCTGTTCTTTTCGCTTTATTTTATTCCTTAGCGTGCGGGAACTAAGAGGGAGATGGGCGAGCTGGCTGATATTCTGAATGCGGCCCAGATTTCTAAACACTTCGAGTTGCTGCAGTTTCTCTCCAAGCATGCAAACGTTGAGTACACGCTGGCACAGCTGGACTATTTGATTCCGCGTGGGGCGTCTCTGCAGCGATTTCCAAAAGACTGGGTGGAGTTCATGGAAGATGGGTGTTGTAGCAATCAGAATATTGAAGTGCACCGCAGATCAGTTTGCAGCTCTTCGTCATTGTGTGGGCATGGTGATGAGGATGGTGCTGACACCCAAAGCGAGCTTGTGTTTATCTGCAGACGTCCAGAGGTAACATCTCTTGAGGAATTAATGAAATTGGTGCACTCGCCTGCAACAATGACAGATACGGTTGGCTGTGTTGCTCTTCACACGGATCAAGTCGTGCTGCATGAAAAGATTTTGAAGGAATCACAGCAACGAGGTCTGGTTTACTTTTTTCCAGATAAATATGGAAGGTCACGTGAGCAGCGGGGGGTCAGTGGGGGGCGTAGCGCATCCGGGTTGTTGGATGTCGTTTTTCAGGATGATGATACTGATGCAATTCTGGGTGGTTTGTGCTCTACGGTTCGTCTTGAGCTCCCGTTGGGCATGACGTCTCAGTTCGTGCTTTTCACATGTCGGGGAGTGCCAGCGCGTGGAAAAAACGCTTTTCCCGTGCGTTTCAACATTGGTGAGCGCGCCATAGTAGTGCTTGAAAGAAATGTGACTCCTGAGGAGGAGGTCTGCGTTTTAGTAAAGACTCCGGCTCTAAGGGTTTCGTTAGGTCAACCTGCAGGTAATAGCGGTTTAATGCCTGTTGATGTGCGTGTAAAGGCACCAAGTGGTTCAAGTGGCAGTCGGCGCAGTCTTCTGGATATACGTGCGCAAGCACGAGGTAGGGTTGCGCTCTCTGTTTTCTTTGATGAGAAGGAGACAATTGTTCCGGTGGAGGTGGTAGAGGAAAATGGGACAATGCCTGGTGTCTTAATTGGGCGACAACCGCTTCCAGCTTTCCCAGTGCCAGATGCGATTCGCATTCCTGACCCGATGCTGTGGGGCACTGAGATGCAGAGTGAGGGTGATAGGGGGGGTACGCAACGTGGCTATGATCCTTCGTGTCATGTGATTTCGTGGTGGCTAAATTCATCTCCCGCCATTCTTCGGGCACGTGATCTTACGCTTCCAGACAACGATACAATGGCCGCTGCGTCGCGCGCTGTTTGGATTCCGCATCAGGCAGATGAAGCCGCTATAAAGCTTACACGAGCAGCGTTGCAACGCCATTCCACTGCGGAGGCAGCACAGCGCAATCGCCGAAAGCGCAGCCGGTCATACGAGTTGAGGAATTCTCATATGCTTCACTTTGGCTTTGATGCCTCCGTGCCATTTGATAAGAATCCAAATATATAGCTCAGCGCTACGCGAGAATGTTTTTGTCCGGATGAAGAAGGTTTGTTAGGGCGTGTGATAGGAATGATCGGTTTTACCCTCTTTCTTTTCTCACTCAAGTAGACTGGTGTCACATCTGCGATATTCCCTCTCATCATACAGCTCCGTGCAGATGCTTTGCTTCGGAAGGCCCTGCGAACTCACGTCTTAGCGCCCCGTCCGAATGTGGGCTGAAGGCACTTGCAGCACCTCCCCGTTTTTTGTCAGTACCCAAATTATTGGTGACAGCAATGGGTTCTCTCGGCCTTCTATAATTTTTTTAAAAAATATATTTCAGTTCGACATCATGAATGGAAGAGTGTGCACTAACATGCGGTTTTTTTTTCCCCCCCTTCCTCTTCTAAACGGGGGGAAACTGTAAAGGGTAGACTATTCCATCGTTTATTTTATCTTAGGGGCTCACTTACTGTGTAATCAACCAGAAAAAGGCAGCCTATTTTTGTTTGAGTTTTCAAGATGTTCATCGCACCACCCAGCAAGGCATCGGTGTTGCTGATAAGACCGCATCAGGCATTGCATCACGTCCTGTCAGATTTATTTGGCCACGAAATAATCGTTTAACCCCCCGCCCCAACAAATATATCTATACATATAGTGCAAAGACGCCAATCTCGCCCTTCTTGAGGCCTCTTGCGTCCCCGAGATGATGCGGATCTACCAATGACTGCCACGAAAGTCCGTCAATGGTGGCTAAAACCGATAATGGAAGATGAAGTCGTACGTCCTCTAAGGCAGGCTCCGAGTTCAGTCACTTTGGAAATGGACGCACCCTCACCGAGATGGGAGTGCACTGTTGTTTGAGTATTCTGGGGAAGTCTTGCTAACAGTGGGGAGGGGGTGCGTGGGGAAAAGCAACTCATGATTTCGCAGGCGGAGGCTCGCGCGGTGTATTTTTTTTTGGGGGGGGGAGGGGGGGGCTAAAGGCCTTCAGTGGGAGTTGCGAGACTCCGCCGCACATGTGTGTTGATAATATCACAGTAATGAACATCATGATGAGGGGAAGCAGACATTCACAGGCTCTTGTGCGGGAAGCATCCGCCGTATGTAAGATTTTGCGCTCTCATTGAGTGCAGGCTGCATGTAATTACGGGGCTTCAGAAAAAAAAACCCGACGGGTGGGTTTTTTCGCGAAAGAGCCACTCGACACGCGGACTTATCGAAGGGAATTGCAGGAGGAGGCCTAAAGGTGCTTTCAGCACTTTTCTTTTCGTCAGTACAAAAGCCAATGGAGTGGGAAGTCTTGCAAAAGGCGATATGGGGATTTGTTATTGACATCATGGAGGGAATATGATAATCTGAACAACCACTCGTAATATTCTTCTTTTACCCTTATTCGCTTATTTATGTAAAAGAAAAAAAAAGGGGGGGAGAGGTAGATACTACTTTTTTTTTTCTTTTTTGTGTGTGTAGGTCTGCCGCTGCACCTTCTGCCTCTTTATTCTTTCACACCACTCCGTACGGCTCCCATCAACAACGTTCCTTTTTGTTGTTGTTGTTGCTGCAGGACTTTCACCCAGAGAGGCAACGCGAACGGAGACCATCCTACTAGGAAGGGGGTGACTCTAAAGCAATCGAGGGGTGCATGTTCTCGCTTATTACAGTCGATGATGTGAAAATTAGGGGCGATCGCTCATCCCTTTTGACGTATCGTCACTCTGCCCCTGATGCTAGTAGTGGTACCGCCATGAACCTCCTGCCAAGGGGTTTAGTAGAGGTCGTCGAACGTGCTGCCACGGAGCCCGTTTCCGCTATGTGGGAAGACGTTTCTTCATGGGCTGAGACGTCGGAGACAAGCGGTAGTGTGTCATGTAGTCTGGACCCCGATGCCACTTGCACGAGGGAGGCCAATACGTACAGCAATGATCTTCAGATCCGCATGGAGCGTGTTCATCAGCTCAACATGTTTCGCCCCTCCTCTTTTGAGAGCTCTAGACCCGGCAACACGGTAGTAGTTCCAGAATCACGAACGCAAATCTGTGATGTGAAAAGCCACACACGTGACCGGATCGGTTGCTGCATCTTGCCACCGAGGAGCAGCTTGTCTGATGTAGTTGCATGGTCGCACACGACGTGGTACAATGATGAGGACATCCTTCTATTCGGGGGTTTAACTCGTGATTCTACTGAGGTGGTAGGGGTAGCGAAGACGTTGCGGATGCCGGATGAGTCGGTTGAGGTGATGAAGCCAGGAGCACACAAGTGGTCTGTCAAGCATCTCGCACCAGCAGAACTGTCAGACTTGCTGGAGGCTGGTGGTGAGGAGGTAATTGTGTTTTGAACCTTTTGTACTCCCTTGACGCTCTCCTCCCTATTTATTTGTTTTATTATTATTATTATTATTATTGTTATTATTATTATTATTTTTGTTGTTGTTGTTTTTGCAGTCGGGGTGTGGGTGGTATATATATATATATATATATATATATATACATATTTTTTTTTTACCTTTTTTTTGTGTATTCTTATGATGCATCAACATATCTCGTCCTCGCCTCGTGCACTTCACTCTCCTTTCTTTTTTTCTCTGCCGTCTGTTCATTGATATCCATATGAAATAAAGTACATTTATAGATTTTATCTCATAGAGAGTGAGTGTGTGTGTAAAGGGAAGGGGTGCGGGGCAGATTTACTGCTACTGCTTGCTTTTTCCCCCCATCCCCATTGAAGGTGTGAAATTGCGACTTTGTGTTTGCTGCAGCACTCAGGCGTTGGAAATGAATGCCGCTCGCCCCACGTACGAGGGGGATCTCCCAGAGGACCTTCTTGAACTCATCGATCACACAACGCAGGGAGTGCAGCGTTTGTACGAGTCCGCAAGGTCCGTGGATATGGCCAATGCGTCAGGAGAGAAGACATCGTCAATGCAACGTGGCGGGCGTGGTGGTTTCATTGCTCACGTAAATGATTCTAGTCGAGGAAGACGTTTGAGTGCCGCGTCGAGAGTCGCACACGTGCCGGGGAAAGGGACCGGATTCGCCGGTGGAATTGCCGTAGCCCATGACAGGGTTTTACCGCACCCGACTAACAGAAACGACAGCAACGGACTTTACCATGCTGCTGAGAGTGATGGGACAAATACATCACGGCAATGGTCATGGAGTCACAAGGGTATGCTCCCAGCGAATGGCGCTAATAACGAGCTCTCTGGGACATCCACAATTAACTCAACACTCTCGTTAGATCCTCAACGTCGACCACCACCTCCACTTCCATCTGCCGCATTTTATCAGGGCTCAGCGTCAAGCACTGTCAATACTTCTAACACTGCTCTGGAGGGTCATAACTCTTCGCATCCCGCTCAGAGGTGGAAGGATACATTCAAGTCACTCCTTTCTAGTGCAGTGGTTCCTAATGCCACGGCGATATCAACTAGTTCGCCGGGGGGAGTTACTATACTGCATACAGGGGAGTATGCAACGGAACAAGAATGTAAGACTCATGCTGTTCATGATTCAGCTGAGCCACGAGAGTCCGTGAACACCTGTAGCCCGTTGCGCAGTCATTCTCCTAGCAAGGCACAAATCGATGCAGCAGTGGAACGCCTGCAGCGCAAATTGGAAGAGCAGGAGGTCTCTCACAAGGAAGCGATTTTACAGTTACGCTCCGAGCACATTGCTGAGCTTGCAGAGTTTCGTCGTGATACCTTAGAAGCGCGGCAGAGGGCTATTGATGATACATCGACGCAGCTTGCGACGTCGTTTAGTGTGAAGCAAAAGTTGCTTCAGGCCGAGATTGAGGGTGAGCGTGCGCGCGCTGACGAGATGCGACAGTTGGCAGAGGAACGCATGAAAAGTATTGAGGTACTTAAGGCGGAGCTTGAGGCTTCTGCTAGTCGTACTCGGTCGCTACAGGGCAGTGTAAGTGCAAAGGAAAGTCAAGTGACGGAATTACGTGAGGTTTTAGCGAGTGCACGCCGACAAAATGTAGAGCTTGAGGAGGAGATAGCGAAATGCATGGGAAACATGGCAGAGTGCAAGCAGCACGAGAAGATTGTGGAAGAGCGGGAGAGGGAGATGCTAAGCCTGGTGAACCGATTGGAGTCGCAGCTGCGCGAACAAGAGCGACGATTTCGGGAGGAGCTTCGTCGGCTGGAAGAGGAGTTCCAGACGACCACGAAGAGTTACCAGGAGCTTATTACTGAGGCTACTGAAAAGCTTACCGCTTTGGAAAAGATGGATCGGAAGTACCGCACACTGAAGGACAACCACCGAAAGCAGACGCAGCAGAAGGATGAACTGGAGTCTAGAGTAGGTCAGTTGCAGGAGGAAAGGCAGCATCAGATAAAACAAATCGAAAATTTGCAAGAAGAAGTGGAGTCTCTTCGTCTTCTTCTTGCAAGGAAGGAGCACGAGATGCGGGAGGAACGTGCAGGACACCATATGGTGGTTGAGGATATCACAAAGCGGCTGGGGGAACACGAAACCAAGGCTAGCCATGAGGTTGATAGGCTAAAAAAAGAAGTGCATCACGCTGAGGAATCTACCGCTCGTCTTCGTCATGAAATGGAGGGGCTTGCACAGCAGCTGCAGGAAGAGCAACTGCACAGCAAGGAGCTACTGGTGAAAATGGAGCAGAGTTCGATACGGCATCAAGAGGAACTTCTTAGCACGCGCCGTGCGGCATCATCGTACCAGCAGCAATCCGAGAGTGTACTTGCAAGTCTGAAACGACAGTTACGGGAGAAAGACGCCAAACTGGAGGCACTTGCCACGACGGCATCTGAGCCGATTCAGCGACTCCGTCGCCAGTTAGAGGATGAGCGCGGCAAGCGGGCTAACCTGGAGGAGCAGTTCAGCCGCTACAAGCAGAAGGCAAGGGTAGCGAAGGAGTCTTCCTTACGTGAGATACGCCGAGAGCAGGAGCGTGCAGCATCTGCCTCGCGCTCTCAGAGTCGAGCAGGACTCGCGTCTTCCTTACGGTCTGCGACGCACGAGAGTAAGGCACTAACCGAATCTATTCCTTCTGCTGTTGCTCCTGCTCCTGTTGCCACTACTGCTAGGACTGCGGGTTGTTACCAACATGCAAATGGGTCTGCTACACCAACGGAGCAGCGCGCCCCCAGGGCGGTAGTCTCATTGCCCCATTCTTCCAGAGAGCGAACCATGACGTCGCCTTCACAATCAGCAGCTACTCGCACGTGGTGGGAATCTGTTGGATCCATCTCTAACATTTCCTGTAGTTCACCCTTCAGCAGTCGTGATGAAGGTGTTGAAGATATCGAGCGGGGGGTAGCAGTCGTAGCCCGCAACAGTGACACTGCACCTGCTGTGGGGACACATACGATGCAATCGCCTCAAACAGATGATATGGACAACCGAATGGCACATCATGAAGAGCTTCTGCGGGAGTTTCATGAATCGGCGGCGGCAGTATTCCGAAGAATAACAGGAAACCGAGATGAGTTTCTCGCTAGATGCACATCGGTGGTACGCGCTGCGTCACATCATACTGGCAACAAAAAACTTTCTACAGCTTTGGGTGGTGCAGCAGGTGATGAGCTTTCGGACTAAATATTTCAAAGAAAAAAAAAATACCAGCGTGTTCCATTCCCCTTCCCCTTTTTTTTCGGGGGTGAGAGGGAGGGATTGTGACGCTCTGCGAGGATGTATGATGCGCTGCACGCAAAATCTGGTGTTTTGGGGGTACAAACTGTGCTCCAAGAATGCTTGCGTAGCATTGTTGTACGTGCTCATTATTTGGAGTGTAGTGGGAGTCTCACGTGCCTATATGGTGTATGTATGCGTTTGTATGTTTTTTTTTTCTTCTTTTGTTGTTGTTTTCGTTTTTGGCAGCGATATGAGACTTATAGAGGTGGTGTAATACAATAATGCGTATGTGGATGCATTATTGTCATCTTTCAAAACCCCATTTTTTTTTTTCTTTTCTTCCTTCGTCAACACGTGGAGAAGAGGCAGAGAGGTGGGCGGTGATTCAGTCGAGCAGAGGGGTGAGGCGGACTTTTTCTTCTTTTTTTTTTTTCCTGTTTCTTTGTTTGTTTGTATTCATGCCTTCTGGCTCTGCTCTCGCTGTTTGCTTCTTCCCCCCTCCCCCCACTCTCTTTCTCTCACTCCTGTTTTAGTTCTTCTGAGCCCTTGGGACTTTTGGGATAAGTTGCACAAAAACTGTCGAGAGTATTGTGGGACCGCCATCATTCATCCGGTGGGTGGCAGTTGATAGAAACGAGAGCCCTCACGCAATGTCGGGTGGTGCAAAGAAGCAGAGAACACAAAAGTCTGACAAAATCGCCAAGAAAGATAGACATGGCGCTGGTTCCATGGGCAGCAGTAAAGGGGAGAAAAAGAACCGTAACGCAAGTTTATTGAAAGGCCCCGTTGTGGCTCACAGGAGTGGCAGTGCGAGCCGTGACTCGGCGAATGACCGCCGCTGCGTTCCATACCGAGGTGGAAATGCTTCTCGTGCACACAACAGGGTCAACCGTACCCCACACGGTGCGCCCAGTTCTGTTTCTGCTCTGAAATCTGCCGGAGCTATGGGGGGCGGCGAATACATGGTGCAGCGAAGGCGCAGTGCTAGCAGCGCTGCACAACGTCGCGCAATTCTGAAAGTGAAGGGTGACGACAACTTGTTGGAGCACTTTCGCACAAAGCTGTCAGCAAGCACCTTTCGGCTACTAAACGAGCAAATATATAATTCAACTCTCGCCTTCGCTTCTCAGCTGCTGCGTGATCCTTCTAACTACGCCGACTACCACAACGGCTACCAAAAGCAGCTTGTGCAGTGGCCGTTAAGACCGCATCAAGTCGTCATAGATGCTCTTCTTGGGGATCGACGTGGACGCTTTCTTGCCAACAAGACGAAAAGCATGCCAGGTTACATCCCCAGCAGCTGGGTCATTGCAGATATGGGCTGTGGAGATGCAAAAATCGCACAGGTTCTGCAACCCAAGGGGTACACTGTACATTCTTTTGACTTTTGTGCAGTGAACGATTTTGTGACAGTGGCCAATGCCGCTAGTGTGCCGTTAGATGACAACTCCGTTGACATATGCATTTTCTCGCTTAGTCTCATGTCGACTGATTACATTGAGTGCCTTTATGAGGCCTTCCGTGTGCTGAAACCCAGACGTCTTCTGAAGATAGTTGAGGTGCGTTCTCGTATTCCGCACCCAAGTCGTTTTGCAGAACTTGTGGAAGGAATTGGATTTAAACTGGACTATCAAGACGCGGTGGAGGATTACTTTGTTGCATACGACTTTCTCAAGTCTGAGGCTCAGGCGAAGCCCAACCGCCAGCCCAAGTATGACCCAAACGAATTACTAGTGGCATCGCTCTACAAAAAGCGATAGATACTGATCCGCACTTTTATGTGTTAGGGCAGTATATGAATGGTTCTGTTTAAAGCATCTGAAACAGGAAGAGGAAGTCAAAAAGTCGGAGAAAGTTTTTAGGTTAACAGTACGGAATAATGACACAAGAAGAAACAAATAAAATATGTGTACCTTTGACGCTTCCTATTTTCTTGTGTGTGTGTGTGTGTGTGTGTGCGTATGACATTTGTGTTTTTTTTTTTTTACCCCCTTTCGAGGGAGGGGGTTGTCGCTAAAGTTGGAGCTTCTTGCCGTTTTCTTACCGTGCTCTGTTTCCTTTTGTTCTTGGAGCTTGTTCATAAAAGAGACAACAGCTTACAGATGGGCCGCCACTCACGGCGCCTCGCCGTTCGGGTGAGTGGCGCTACAGCGGGGTTCCTGGGCATATGGGCGGCATACCACCGCTGGCAGCTGAGCGGGGCTGCGGTTATCTCTTTGTCTGAAGAAGTGATAATGGCACGACCGCAACCCCGCTCTGTGAAGTTGCATCAGATCGAACGCAGCAGTGTGGATAAGCCGTTTGACGTTCTTATTATTGGTGGTGGTGTAACAGGTTTGTACACCGCAGTGGACGCTGCGCAGCGTGGACTGCGTGTAGCGCTTGTAGAGGCCGATGATTTTGGTTCTGGCTACTCTGGCAGTTGCCCTTCACTGCTTCCTGGTGCTTTCCCATACGTTCAACGAGCGTTGCGGCAGCGTGACTTGTTGTGGCTCAGGCGGGGTTTGGAGGCATGGCAGGCGCTAACGGTATGGGCGAATGTAGCGCCTAGAATTGTGCAAAGCCCCGTCTCTACATTAATCCCATCTTCACACTTTTCGGAATTGTTGGAGTTGTCAATTACTGCCCTTCTGACGACGTTGTTGAGTCCGTTTTGTGGTCCATGGAAACCTTTTCGCTTCGTGCGTGGTGCTGTACTGCGGGAAGAATTTCACGCGATGGAGGACAACGTCAAGGGAGGCGTTGTAACGCAAGATGCCGTCCTTGATGGCGCTGCTGCATCTATCGCTCTTGCACGCACCGCTGAGGCGTTGGGGGCACTGCCGCTTAACTATGCCCTTGTGAAAGCTATTGCTGCTGTGGAATCAAAGCCACCCTCGGTAACCGGCGCGAATTTTACCGTTACTATCGATGATGTAGGTGGAACAGTTCCCCGAGGTTTCGAGGTACACACACGCAGTATTGTGAATTGTGCAGGGCCTTGGGTAGACGAGGTGCGGAAAATGCTGCCAAGCAGCGCCTCAAGTGCAGATCAGGTCTCACTGACGCGGCACCAGGAGTACACATATCTTGTGGTTCCTCGTAGTGCTGTAAATGTGTGCGAAGGGAAAACAGGTGGTGTTTTTCTACAAATTGGAGCGATCTTGGCATCATCGACTTCTTACAGTTTCTCCTCTGTGATGATGTTGCCATGGTTTGATCAAACTGTGTTGATTGGCCCAAGCGTCTCACCGCTACGACATTTACCCAGCAGGGCTGCTGCAATGCCATTTGCAGCCACAGCGCAGAATGGCCTCCGTAGGCAGGAGGACAATGACAGCAGTCGATCCAAGCTTCAACGGCAGCATATTTGCCAAGCTTTAGGGGCCTCTGGAGTGAAAGTTGATGAGAAGCGCATCTTGTCAAGTTTGTCTTTTGTTGTTCCGGTGTTTAATACTTCTTCTGATGCTCAGTGGGCAGCAAACCTATTCATGAAAGGCTTTCATATCACTGCATGGACACAAGAGCCACATATTGTTCATGTCTACGGTGGATCGCTGAGTTTTGCCAGGGACATCGCGGAAAACGCCGTGGATCGACTACTGCATGACATCGGAACATTTGTGGAAGGTGAATTAAGGCTGCTGCAACCTTGTCGGACAAGACGTCTAGCACTTGTCGGGACTGAGTTGAAGGAGGATTCTGACCGTGACGTTCTCTCCCCTGCAGCACGCATTCAGAGGTTAGTGCGTGAAGAGTACGCGACTCGTGTGGTAGACGTTCTGGCACGGCGAACGCACGCCGCATATAGCAGTCCAGCTGAGGCTTTGAAGGCCATTCCTGCCATTGCGGAGGTGATGCGCAATGAGCTTGGGTGGAGCGCCGAAAAAAAGCAGTTGGAAATGGATGTGGCCTTGGCATTCATGCATGATATCGCTGTGCCATAGATGGAGAAGGGAATTCACGCGGTGTATGGATTGCCTGCCATCTCCTATTCTCTTCTCGCTGTTCTCTCCTCCCGCTCTCGTCTGCGTTTGTATTGCGGATAACAGTAACGATGCTGGGTTTATGAAATACCTTTTTTGTTCCTCTGCGCTCTTCCCCCCTCCTCTTAACGAGTTTCAGTGGCGAATAGGATCCTCTTTTGTCTTCGCCTGGCGTTCTTTGATGCCTGCTTTGTTCCATGAGCCCTACAAGGTGCTCTTCACCCCCCGGGGTATGGCGTCCTGGCTGTTCTACGTATTGCGACTCGTTGTGCTCCTTCTCCTTCCGTACGTGATTTGTATGCTGATGGGGAACTTCTGGATAAAGAGCAAATACGTGATGCAAACTCCAAACATACGCTTTACTGGTCGCTGCCTATTGCACTACACAACTCTTAGTGGGCAGGAGAAGTTATGGACCTGCTCGGACGCGTTCAACGAGAAGTTCCTCTACGCCCACGAGGAGTTGGGTGTCCTACCGTTTTTCTCTGTTCATCAGGAGGATCGTAACTCAGACGGTTTCGTGGACGTTGTAACGATGGTTCTTAGTCTGCCTGTTAACGATATCGGTGGAACGGTGCAGAATATGCCACCGCCTTCCAAAATGGATGCAATTGACCAAGTGGAGTTTCTTCCAGAGTTTGTGTATGAGTTTCGCCAATATATCACGCTGAACATGACGGCAGGGCCCCTTCTTGTCTTTCGGCGTAGTGGAGACAAGAGCGTTTCTGCATCGCTGAAGGGACCACTCTCTGCGCTCACAGAGGGTGATTTATTGTTCCACACAACTGAGCCACTACTCGTCTCTTCGAGTGTACAGTGCACGGATAGCCCCTTTGACAAGGTGATGAGCATAGATGACGTGCTAAACGTACCTTTGTTTGCCAAACAATATGCTCTTCGGAATCAGTCATTGCGGTTTCAACCGTACACCGAGTCGATTGGTGGACTTGATTTGCTTCCTGACGAGAACTACAACCGAGTGCTGGGTGAAGATCTGGGGGCACTGGGTGACTTTACGTGGCGCATTCAGTTGCGCATCCCACACTCCGGTGTACCGTGCACCCCATCGATTGAGGAAGGGATCAAATGGATGTGGGTACAGTACTTTCCCGTCGCCTTCATTCTTCAAAAACTTCTATGGTGGCTCTCTGGTATGTGCGTCAAATGCGGGATAATAAGCTCTACAGCCATTTTCTACCGTGGGTGGAAGTCCAGTTAGATTTCTGTGATTACATGTTCTTTCCTTCACACGCTTGACAGAAGAAGAAGTAGTGGTAGAAAGTGAGGCGAGAATATCTTGATAGATTGTCCTGTCGTTTAACACAGCGAAAAAAAAAACATACTGTATATAATCTCTCTCTCTCTTTTTCGCTCTCGCTCTCTCTCTCTCTGTGTGTGTGTGTGTGCCGAAGAAAAGGAGGAATGCCAGTTTCTCACCTTTCATCTTTTTTCTGCTGCTGCAGTATCTTCATAGCTCAGGATCCCTCCGCAAGTAAGTGAAGGGACAAAGCTGGAAAGGACTGTAAAAAAGCCTGCAGAATTGTAGGAGGACATAGAAGTACACATAGGCGCCGCAAGACAAAGAAGAAATGGCGATTGTAGTCGTTCAGGTGGGCCAATGCGGGAACCAGCTGGGCGAAGAACTCTGGCGGCAGCTTGCGCTCTCAACCAAGTGTGGAGTGCTATCATCTCCCTTTTTTACTCACGACCGCAAGGCTCGTTGCGTGTTAGTGGATTCCGAACCAAAGGTGGTTCACGGGGTGTATGAGCGTCACAAGGACTTATTTAGGGCAAACAATGTCATCTACGGTCAGTCAGGGCGAGGCAATCATTGGGCGCTCGGTTACTATGGCATCAACGATGTGATGAGTGAGCGTGCCGCTGAAAATGCCGCTGTGGCGCGACCGTTTCAGCTGTCGAAGGATCAGCGCTCTCATGACAACCATGTTGTTCGTGATGCTCTCCGCGCAATTCATGCAGAAACACGCCGTACAGACGACGCTGATGGGTTCGAAGCAGTTATCATTTTGCACAGTTTGGTTGGCGGAACCGGCAGTGGCATGGCGACGCGATTAATCGAGAAGATTCGGTACTACTTTATTGAGCCCCCTGATGGGGTGCTGCCGGTAGATGAGTGTGCCGAGGCTGAGATGATGCGGCGCGACGGGTTGGACGGCATGTTGATGGAAAAGCGACGCGCGTTGCACCTTGTCAGCATCACAGTAGCACCACAGACTGTCGGTGAGCTCTCCACTCAAGGTTTGAACGCTGCCCTTACGCTGCACAGTCTGCAAGAGAACGTCGACGCGGTGTTGCTATTGCGTAACGATGATTGCTTTGGTGTGCCGGAAGGCTCGGTTTGTGGCATGCGGCCGCCAAGCCGCGGTAATGTGAGATCAACCCCCTTTTCATCGCCTTCACTTTCGTCGAAAGGAAGAACAACGGTTTCGTCACCGTCTACCATTAGGTCATGTACAACATTCGGGGAAGTGAATGAGGTGTTTGTTTCGTTGCTGATGCCGATTTTCTTCTATGGCCGAAGCACAGGCGCGTTGAGTGAGCTCGTGCTGAAGTGTTCACCCAACCATATAGACATGAACAATATTCTAACGGTTGTATCAACTCCCCTGCGTTCGTATGCGTGGTTTAGAGAATCTGTAGTGTTTTCGCGCTTCTACCTTCTCAGTGGGGTGAAGCAGCACATGCCCGGTGCGTGCCCCAATGTGCCAATTGAGCAGCTGCACAGGGCAAAAACGATACGGTCATTGGACCTGGTTTCCTCTAGAGTGGAAGTAAAAGTGCCAAAAGAGTTTCTGCAGGGATGTGTGGATCGTGCAGTACCGCGATGCTCCGTCTCCATGGCTCTGCTTCAGCAGATGGAGGGGGTTCTTGTGATGAACCAGGTGCGTGAGTTGAATGCCTCTGTGCTTTTTCCCCTGTTACGCTCAGCCGCAATGAAAGTGAAGGCGGGTGCATTCTTGTCGACATTCCAAGACATGGGACTCTCCGCTGAATGCATTCAAGCGGCGATTCGAGAGGTTGCGGCAAGACTTGTTGCAGACGATGAAGACTTGAACTGATGATGTGTCGTCTGCATGCTTTCCTATTCTTTTTTTTTTTCTTTCCTAAATTGTATTTCACCGGTTTTTTTCTCAAAGGGGTTTGAAGTTATGCAGTGATGTTGAGCTGAGCGTATTCACTTCACCCGTTTAATGCTTTTTTTTCATTTTTGTTCCATGTTGTTGTTCTTCGTTACTCTCTCTCTCTCTCTCTATATATATATATATATATATATATATGGCTCTTGTAGTTGCTTGTATTCGTGGGAGAGCGGGTGTCGAGGTATTCCCTCTGCATCGTCTTGCTGAGATGAGCTGTGGGTTTCTGCGCATTCTCGGTGGGCGTCTTGGCGTTACTCCGTGTTTCATTATTGCGTCGGGCAATTCTGTCAGCAGAGTACAGCACCGTTGTGCGGTAATACCACCCGTCGACTCGCTCACAGTTGCTGGTGTTGCTTGCAGGGATACATCATCATCATCAGCGGCAGCCGCAACACGACTGGGTGGAAGCCACGGTTTACCATCTTATCGATTCGTCATCGAAAATGGGGAGCGTGGCCTGTACGACCATGGCATCACTCCCGATGCTCGTCTCCTCGCGGCGGAAGCAGAGGCGCAGTACAAAGCCAGTGCGGATCATCTGCACGCAGTTGCGGGCGGGGTGGGGGCACCGGAGCTGCGCACGGATGCCGATGGTGTAACAGTGTCTTGCATAGCTGCGCCGTTTGGTGAGGAGTATGTGCCTTCACACAAGGAACGGTATGCACATCGCGGGCACGTTGGGGAGTTGAGCATGCAGCGTGCAGCAGAGCCCAAATATCTTCTTAGCGCCCACGCCGAGCTGAACCTGCGCAAGGAGCGCCAGTTGCGTGAGCTACTTTCTTCACCAATGCCGCTATTGCAGAAGGCAATGGAGACAAAGCTTTTTCTGCATGATTTTTATGAACAGCAGCTGGCTGTTTCCTCACCTAATGTGGAGGCCATTGTCGCGATGTGGGCACAGTGCAGTGTCGACATGCGTCTTGCTGGGGATGTTATGCTGCCGGAGCTGACGGATACTTCCTTTTCCGTTGCAGCGTCCCCCAAGGCCCGCGTGGAGCCCACAGGTGCAGTGCCGTTTCTCCCCGAGATGAAGCGGCTGTATCTTCATGCACGTCAGACGCACGTGGCCCCCACACCGCTAGTGTTAGAGTATTTGATGGTAACGCTAAGTTCGTTGACAGTGCGTGACACAAGTGCATTCCATTTTGCAAATCGTCTTCTACTAGACGCTGACAAGTACGTTGTGTTGCCTACACGCACCACATATGCTGCTTTTTTTACTATTTGCAGCCTGCACAACGCCATGCCCTTTGCAATGGCACGCTTCAAAGATGCGGTGATGGATCTTCACATCGCTGTTGATTCCGTCATGGTGACTGCTTTGCTTAAAGGACTGTGCCAGAACGGATTGGTAGAAGAGGCTGTAGCTCTTCTTGCTCGTGTGGAGCACGTGGCGTTGGATGTGCAGTTTCTTAACGCCTCTTTGGAAGTCCTGCTGCTCTCAGGGCAGCCGCAGGCATGCTTCTCTGCCTTCGAAGCCATGCGATTATCTCCTGTTTGTCCCACCTCGGAAACCTACACATATTTGCTTCTTGCATGTGAGCGTTCAGGCCTGTGGTGTCACTCGACCGCCATTCTTGCCGACATGCAGTCCCGCCGTGTGAGGGGAGACTCCAGAACGCTCAACTTGCTGCTAAAGGGGCTACTCACCGAGCGATTGCATAGCTTCGCCGAACAGCTGTACGAAACGATGGTGGCAAAGAATGTGGAGGTGTGGCCTGCTCTCCAATCCCACATGAGCCAATTGAAGGGGAAGGGGAGCGCCAACATGAACGAATATCGTCGTTCCAGACTGAAGGGGTCATCTGTGTGATTCCCGGTGCTTGAGCTTAAGAAATTATTACACCATTATTTTATTGACGCCGTTGTTGTGAGGGTACTGTTATTGGTTACAGTGAGGATATTGCAAGGTTTTTTTTTTTTTACGTTTTATACCTTTTCCTTTCTTTTTTCTTGCCTTTTCTTTTCCCACATCTCCCTTTGTTTACCCCTAGGGGTATTCATTGTTTTTGGCTCTCCTGGGCAGAACATTACTGCCCCTTTCCTCATTACTAGTTGTCTAGTCCGTGCGATGCTCTCGCACGAGGTTAAGCAAGAGCAAAAGGATTTCAAGAATGTAGCTGAGGCGGAGGTTTGTGGCGCGGTAAACACGGCAGAGCAGGATATAATGACGCTCTATACATGTGCCAATTGCACCAGTGTGGTAGCGCTGAGTCACTCTTCGCAACTAATGTGCACCTACTGCGTGCACCGCACTGGGTCATCTACTGTCTTTTACAAGATGCGTACACAACCCACAACCTACGATACCATCTGAGGGGAGGGATAACACAACATGTGCATCGTGTTGTTTAATCGTGGGGACAATAAGCAGCCCAGCTCCTCCCTCCCTCCCCATCCAAAAAAAAAAAAAACGGGCGAAGGAGAGTGATAAAAATGATGATGGTGGTGGCGGTGATGATGATGATACAAGCTGGACAGTCATGCTTTTCTCTTCCTAAGCGGTTTGAGTGCGTGCATTATTATCATTATTATCTTTCTTACTCTCTGTCTCTATGCTTTTTTTTTCGTTGTTATTTTTTTTCTTTCTTTTTTTTTTTTGGGGGGGGGGGGGGCGCTGCTTGCTTTACTAGCAGTGATGAGGCGGCTGCAGCAGCAAAAGCAGCCGATACCTGAGACTGGCGGCGGAGTTTCCACACCACAATGCGTCTGTGCGAGTTGTTTTTCGCCCGTGATGCTTCCACGCCCTGACGCAACTGGAACGCCGTTTCAGTGTCCTAAATGTCGCATGGCAGGTGTAGACATTAAAGTGTTGTACACGAGGCGCGCCTTTCCAGCTGAGCACAGTACCAACTGAGTGAGGGGAAAGGGGGGAAGAGCTCTCTGTGTGGTAGCTCATGATGGCCTGTTTTGCAACTCAAATGGTGTGAGGTGGGTTGGCCCAAACGTATTATTGGCTAAAGCAGGATGCACACGGACATATGAATGTCTTTTTTTTTTGCATCTACTTTTTCGCTTCCCCCCTCTGTTTTCAACACGTTTGGCAAAAGAGGTGGTTGTGCAACACCGAAAGCGGGAATTCCATGCGTGTGTCTACAACATAGTGCAGATGGATGCTTCCCTTTTCGGAGTGGCTCCCTCAAGGTGATCGGTGCCATGTCGATATCGTGAACACACATACGTGGGGGTAATTCATCGTCTAATTGGTGTTGCGACGACAGTTCCGGTACCCACGTCACCGAAGACAAATGGTCGAGGGACTCTGCCTATGATAATACCCTTCTGCAGAAGCATTGTTTCGGTTTTTTTCTCCCCACAGGGCAGGTGCTCTATGCACACACAGAAACACAATGAGAAGTTAACTGAGTCTTCCTTGCGAGCTGACGCTAGCGGTAGGTGGTTGAGTATTTCAAAGAAGCTCCAATTGAGACCTTGCACCCAGCAAAGAAGAGGAGTAGTGTTTTTTTCTAAAAAAAAAAAAACAATGAAGTGGCTGTAGTTCTGGGAGCGAGTTGGGTGGTCTGCGAAACTTGAAAAGGCCCATTTCTCTTTAGGTGGTATGAATGCACTGACGGGTTTAGAAGAAAGTTTCATTTCGAAGCATGGGTATCGTTTTTAATGGCGCTCTCTTAATTTTTTTTCTTTAGTTGTCTCGCTGGTGAGATTTCTTTGTTCTTTCCTTCTTTTTTTTTCTCTCGGCGTGCCACCGTCTCTTTTCTGTGAAAATTACATCTGTGTGATAGTCGAGGGGAACTCGGGTGGAGGAGGACGACGACGAGGGGTTGTTCGTCACTGCTGTGGGTGTGTGGCAGCTGGCTGTGAAGAAAACTAGAACGGGAGCGGCATACACACACACACATATATATTATATATATATATATATATATATATATATAATATTTACACATACGCGAGAGGAGGCGACACGTCGTGTGAGAAGCGATGCTTGCACGCTCAGCCGTTCTGCTGCGGTCGTATGGTCGCAAATCGAAGGCGCCAGACCTGAAGACGAGCTACACGAAGACCAGCAATTTCCGAAAAGCGGAGAAGATCAGCATCACAACCACCGATGGCGAGGTGGTGAAGGGCCGCGGTAAAGTCCGTCGCCGCACGCACAGTGCCCTCAAAGAGGCGATTGACGCGATGGAACATCCTGCAATTTGGCTTTGGTACCCATGGCGTATGAACCCTGAACCGCCGACACCGCATATGCCGCAGCGTCGGGCACTGAAAAACGTTCACGGTGCGGTTTTCAGCAACCTGACGCCAGTGCAGAAGAAGAGGCAAGAGCAGATGCTGTATGGTGTCAACATTCCGGAAACACGGCAGATGAAATTCGAGGAGGCTCACCCACTCCTCGCAGGTGCGCTGCGCCAACTTGAGGGAACGCCGAAAGGGTTTCCATTTTGGTACAAGAAATATCCGACACGCCGCCATGCGTACGAGCACCGCTTCAGCATCCCTGAGGAGATGTTGGATGGGTACAATGAAGACGTGAAAAAATCTTTGTCGAAGAGTATGATGTCGATTCAGGAGAAGCAGTTCGCTCAGGAGGCCATGTACATGGAGCGTTATGCAGAACATGATTTTGATACAACGAGCCCAGCGGTGCTGGCGGTGAAACGAGCTCTTAAGTGTCGTGTATTGCGGAATCATTTGCTAACGAACCCGCATAACAATATCATCAAAACGGTGCTAGCAAACACAGAGAAGAAACTCAATCATGCGCTTCGCAGACTGCGCAAGGTAGACTTCAAGAAATACTGGGAAATTATCCGTGACCACGACGTGCAGGATGTTCTCCAACCCCCCAATTTGGTGACTTATCGGCAGGGAGCCTATTGGAAGTACGACTGGAATGCGGGGCTGGCAATCTCTACAAATCTCGCAGATGTCCTCGACCCACGGGGGCTGAATGGATGTGTGGAGACGGGCCGATCCCGTTCCGAGGTGGCACGGGATCTTGGTCTATCTTACACAAGGTCTTTGCAGGATAACGAGAAGAAGCAGCTCTCACAGCAAGCCGTATACTATGAGCGGTTGACGAAATTTAAGATGGAGCAGCCAGAGGCGGCGCGGGTGCTAGAGCGCGAGCGGTTTGTTCGCAAATTCTCTGGTATGTTTGCGAAAATGGACATTAAGTCTGGTGCCCCCGACTTCCCAAGCACATATCGCCGTTTGCTTGGGACGAAAGTGGTACGCTGGGCGTCGAAGCGTCACGGGCCATGTTGAGACTGTCGTGACGGCTCACTTCTTGTGTCGTTGCTGGCGGCGTTCCTCGTCCGGGCGTACACACCAGAGGAAGAAAGAAGAGGTGAAGGGTGAGGAGCGCCATCACAAGCAAGAAGAAACAAACAAAAAGAAACGAGTGGAAAAATCGGATGGGTTTGGTTTATTCCCCCTTGTGACATTACGGGGTATATTTCACTCTTTGCATCTTCTATTTTGTATTTTCTCTCGCTATGCCTTTCGTCTTGTTGCTCCTGTTGGTGTAAAGGTCTTATTTCCTTTTTTTTATGTTCTGGATGTTTTTATTCATGTGTTGGCTACTCATACCACATCTTCATGCTTTGCATGTATGTGTCTAAACATGTTTGTGCGTGTCCGTGTCCCCCGCCCCCCCCCCTTTTTTTTCTCTCCGCGTGTGTGTCTTGTATCGTGCGAGATGGAAAGAGGCGCAGGCACTAGGTGTCATTAGAAATGACAACAAGGGTTCCAGATGTGATCGTGGTAGGCCAAACACGCTACCGCCACTTTTCGCGTGGCTCGCGTGACTTGTATGCTCCCGAGACATATCTTCCGCACCCACCTCCGCAGCATGTATGGAGCTATTGTGTCTCGCCGGAACACAACAACATTGTATACTTCCACAACAGTCACAGTGGACGCTCGGTTTGGGTGTTGCCGCGCCTCACTGCGAACAATGATGAAGCAAGCAACGATGAAGAGGAAACGATGCGGGCCATTGGTTCTGTCGAGTCGGCCGCGTCTCAGCGCAGGCGGGACGCATCCGGTGCTGTTCACAGGAAGGAGGAGGAGGAAGAGGATGATGAGATGGTAGGTAGGGATGGCGTTGCTATGATACAACCCGGTGATGATGATGCGACGAAGAAAGTGGTGGTAGATGGAAGAGGGAAGGAAAACGATAAGAATTGTCAAGTTGCCGAAACAGAAGTATGCACGATGACGTCGTTAACACCAACACATACGAGAATCTCAAAGGTAAGGAGTATATCGCCCACGAGTGGTAAATCATTTCCTATGGTGCCTGTTCGTGAAAGACTGGCAGAATGGCGAAGGAAAAGGGAGCAAGAACAAAAGGAGAGCGGTGATGGCCACCGATCGTGTTCCATTGCATCACGAGATTCGTCTTCTATGGAAATTGCTGCGCAAGGCGGCGGAAGAGAGAGAATTTCCTCATGCCATAGCCAAAACATGACGACGGCGCCTAATTTGACAGACGGAGCGGGTGTACGTAGCGCAAGCAGCAAATGTGAGGGAGAAGAGGTGGAAGGATTGAATCGGATAGGTGTATCTTCTAAAGATGGTTTGGTAACTGGGAATTCACGGCAGCAGCAACTCACCTACCAGGGAGGAAGGACCTTACACGATGAAAGGAATTCCCTGTTTCTAGCAGCCAGTGAAGAGCTACAGCGGGAGAAGGTATCGGCACTCCAAAAAGACTGCCTCTTGCTTGAGCAGGTGAGCCGTATGAAGGAGACACAGCTACGTGAGGAGGAGGAGCGCACAAGGTTGGCGGCCAGACGGAGAGAAGTGGAGAAACGGCAGTTAGAAATACAGAAGCAAGTTCTGGAGCGACAGCGTTCTTTTTTGGCGAAAGCGGAAGAGGATGTGGTGAAACAGGAGGTAGCAGCACAGTTGGATGCCTTCTTTCTTAAGAGGCAACAGTTGGAGCGGCAAGTAGAAGAGGAAGACCAGCAGGCTATCTCATTTGAGGTGGCAATAGCCAAGTCGCTTTTAGATTCGGCGGCAGATAGCAGTCATGCGCCTCCGAAGGAGCGATATATTGACCTTCGTCTACTTGAAGCGAGTGATGAGGAAGATGCAGAACGAAAGCCGGAGTATTCGACAAGCGTTTCTTGGCATGACGCTCAGGAGTGTGGGCAGAAGGACAAAAAGAGGAAGGAGAAAAAAAAGTACCAACAGCGGGCCGGGCGCATCTCGTATAGCGCATCTCTCACATATGTCGGGGATGTGGTGAGAGACGGGGGACGCGAGGTGCCATCTTTTTTACGGCGACAGGGGCACGGCACATATTTCTACGACGCGGCACAGAAGACCTTTTTTAAAGGTGAGTGGATTGACGACAAGAAAAATGGTCCTGGAGTCCTCTCGTTGCCACACATCGCGCTGGAGGGAACATGGAGCAACGATAAACTTAACGGCCGTGTGATGTTCCAAACACAACAGCTCAAAGGAACCGGCGAATTTGTCGCCGGGGTGCTCGAAGGGAATGCCGTTGTAGAACTCGACTGCAACAGCGTGTTTGCAGGGAAAGTGAAGAAGAACGCGTCTCTCGTTTGCTCTGGTGCCATCACGCTTGCTTCTGGTGATCATGTGGAATGGATCCCTGATGCAGACGAGGGAAATAGAGGGAGACTGCAACGTAATGGCCGAAGCGATCATATTGCTGGACGGTGTCGCATTCGCTTTTCCAACGGTGATATGTACATTGGACAAGTGGAGAACTACAAGCCGCACGGGACCGGGTCCTACCACTTCGCTGGAGGACACGAGTACATTGGTGAATTTCACCAGGGTCTCTTACATGGGAAAGGTACATATCGCTTTGCCAACGGCAATGTGTACGTTGGGCAGCTACACAAGGGCCTTTTTCATGGTGAGGGAGAATATGTGCAGCAGGGTGTCTACACTTATGAGGGATCATGGGAATATGGAACGACTCACGGGTTTGGAAAAATGATATTTGTGAATGGTGATGTGTGGGAGGGGGAGTTTGATCACGATCGGCGAGTTGCAGGACGCTACACCGCGTCTCGGCTGTTTCAATTGTAAAGTACATGCCGTTGTTTCAAGGCATTAACGTTTTAGAGTAGTATTATCGGTTCTTTATTGTCATGATGTACCAGGACTGTTTAAGAACGAGAAGGAACAAAAGAAAAAGGAGAGGAAGGTTGTAGGAAGAAGGCGCCATTTTGCGTATCTTCATCCTTTTTCTTCTCCCTTTCCTGTTTGACTTTGACTTGTGGGCTTGTGCCAAATGCTATTATTTTTCGTGCTTCTTTCTTTCTTTTCTCTTCTTGCAGTGTTTATTGGTTGAGTTTCTCTTCCGCTGCCGTTGCCCCCCTCCCTTCCTTCAGTTCCCGCCTGCATGGGCGGGGCTGGTCTCTCCTATTGCACGCTGTTGACCATCTCTCTTGGCACCTTTCTTTTCATGTCGTTCTGTCTTTGCCACTCGTGTCACACTGCGCAACATTCTTTGTGATGTAGTGAGAGGCGGGGTGGGGGCCTTGCCCTTTTTTTTTTAAAAAAAAATTTTTTTTTGTTTCCTCCGGCCCTACTGTCGTTCGCACGATAGAAACGCTGTGGCAGGAGCAGCCATAACACATGGGCTACACACGCGAACGCACTAACCGTCACTTTTTTGTTGCGCGTGCGAATGCCTTTTTTTCGCGCCTTCCCATAGCCCGTATTCAACGTGCACTGGCGATGGAAGCGATTCGCCAGGGTCGCATGCGGCCGTGGAAATACAGAAAGGAGCAAATTCTTGGAGCACCCCTGACGTGCAACTTTGACTACAACCCGCGACCGGTGCGCCTCATCGGCACCGTGATGGATGCCCACACCGAGGAGACCAGCATTAAGGGAGGCATAAAGGTCTACGCGCGCAATGAAGAGACAAATATGATGCTCTGGATTCCAGCAGGAAACCCAAAGTTGCGCTACGAGGTGACATCGACAAAAGGGAGCTTCCAGCACTATCTGGATGAGCGGGACAAGTGGGACGAGGCGTGGATGACGGGTCGTGCACGAATGAAATAACAACACAAGATATGATCATTCCTTTTGCGGTCCTCATGATGGAGAGATGAGGTACGCGTGTGACGATTGGAGGAAAGAAGGGGGTCTTTTTTTGTTGTTGTTCTTGCTACTCACATTTCATCTTCTAGAACAAGAATAACCTCCCCTTTTCCTTTTCTCGGGGCTGAAACGGTGTCTGTTATTTGTGTCACTGTAGCAATAGCACCAGTGAACTAGTAGAAGTGGTACTACTACTAGAGTTGGTGGTGGTGGTGGTGGTGGTGGGGTGGTAAGGCAACTTTGTTGAGTTCATACAAACTAGCAGCCGTGAGGTGGAAGAACAACAACACAAATAGAAGAAAAAAAGAAAAAAAAAGTGCTCAAATGCCGCCTACTGAAATGCAGCAGATGGAAATCGATATGGTGCAGAGCATGTATGACACCTTCGAGCTTTGTAGTGAGGACCCACCGACGTATTCAGTCATCCTCTCCGCTGCAGCTGATGGACCACCAGAGCTCCGTGTTACTATCATCTATGATACGGACGCATATCCAGAGACAGCTGCACCGACCGTGCAGCTTAAGTACGTTGCCAAGCACCGCCGCATGCAAACAGCGACCCTATCCAAGGAAATCTCAGACCTGTGTGAGGAGCAAATTGGCATGCATAGCGTCATCAGTGTCCTGCAAAGGGCACAGGAGTGCCTCACGGACTATGCAGAGGCAGCGGAAAAGGCTGAACAACAGCAGCGTGGAGAGGCGCTTTTGAGTGCCGCATCCGGTGTTGCTGCTGTCTCAGATCCAACAGTACGCATTGGAACTGCCTTGACGCGCGAACTATTCGAGGAATGGAGCAAAAAACACTTAGCTGAGAAGCTACTGCTGAGGAATGTCTCCGAGAAGAAAGTTCCAGTGAAACTAACGGGTCGCCAGCTGTGGGATGCCGCACTCAAAACGACAGATTGGGAGCTCTTCGGAGACCCCAACAGCGAGCAGGACGTTGATATTGGCCTTTTTGAATGCACGGATGTTTATGACGACGTCGACTTGGATGACCAGGGGTATGATATATACGACTTTGCTGAGGAGGAGTAATAGTCCCATGCCCTGGCGATGGACGAGAACGGACGTTGAAGAAAACAACATGAAAAAGGGAAAAAGAAGGAAGAGAAAAAACTGTGGTTGAAAATGGATGAGTGTGAAGTTGCAGGCGTACTGCAGCGAAAATGGCACCTTCTTAATGTGGGTGGGTGATACTGCTGTAGGCATTGCCATTGCTGTTATTGTCACACACGACCAGAAAAATTTCGCTGATTCAGAGTTAATACATGCATCTTTTTTTTTCCCTTTCTGTATACATGTTCCTGTACTTGCGCTTTTTTTTCTTTCTTTCTTTGGGATGGAGGATTAGGGGCGGCGGGGGCCATCATCTTGCCTGCCCGAGCATAGCCGCTAGAGTAGTATGTGTCGCTTTGCTGTCCCTGTTGTGTTCCCGTCGTCGCATTTTTTTGCGCTCTCCGTACCGCGCCGTCACTTCAACGTAATTCAGCGCGGAAATGATCGGGAGGTGCTGTCACTTTTTGCATTGCTTGGCTTTGGAAATGATAGTGAGGTACATCGCATTGGCCGCACACGTGCGGAGCTCCGCCAAGGCTTCATGCGTGAGGCGATGAAACTTAAGGATCCGAAAAATAGCTTCGGCGATGCGGAGAAACTCGCTCAGTTGCACAGGGCATACAAACTGCTCAGTGACGATAGCTTTCGTGCACGTTATATAGGTCACCACTATTCTTCTCCTGATGCTGCACTTCATCTTAATGTAGAGGGTGGTGAAGTCGCTGCGAATTTGAACCCACATCATCAGCCTCTTGAATTTATCGATCATGCGGTATCCGCGTCATCGTTAGGAGGTACGACATCAGCGGCGTCTTCCTCTACACAGCGCTCTTTTGGTGACTTCGGAGGGCCGTTTCGGTCTTCGACGGGAATGTTTGACAACTCGGGCGATGCATATCCGTACAACCCGCGAGAAACACGCGCCGCACGAAATGGCGCAAACGTAGAATTTGTTCTTCGCATTTCATTTGATGAGAGTATTCTCGGGTGCACAAAGACTGTTGTGTATGAGAAGAACATCGCATGCACCCGCTGCGATGGTGAGGGCCGGGAGGTGACGAGGAAGGGGGCTCGTAAATGCCCGCAGTGCCGTGGTCGTGGATCTATACACCTACCCAGTGCTACGTACCATATCGAGCGGTTGTGTGAGTACTGCGGTGGTGACGGTGCCGCCCCGCCACCAAATTGCAGTATGTGTAAAGGAGCTGGAGTGTTGACAGGCCGCACGGTGGGATTGCCTATTGACGTGCGTCCTGGGACGACGACGATGTCGATAAAGAGGCTGCATGGGAAAGGGCATGACGGGGCGCGTGGAGGTTCTTCGGGAGATCTTATTGTGACTGTCTTAGTGCAGGAACATCGCCTTTTCCATCGCGATGGACTAGATCTTCATCTTGTACTACCTGTTCCCCTCTCCACTGCTCTGTTGGGCGGCGTGGTAGTTGTGCCTACTCTTCACGGGTCAGAGCAGGTACGTATACCTCCTTGCGTGCAGAATGGTCAGAAGATTATGTTGAAAGGGAAAGGGGTACACCTCGGTAGTGTGGATCGTACATCAAATAATGTTAGGGCTGGGAAGCCTTCAGGATTGCAAGAGGACCAACAGCAGCTCTACGGACACATGTACATTCATCTTCTTGTTGTCATCCCCAAGAAAGAAAACTTGACGGGTGCACAGGGAGGAGCGCTAGAAAAGTTCACCACACTCTGCAATGACGGTAGTACCGCCGATGCCGAAGAGGTACCGACTGCAACCAAGTGATGATTTCAACGGTCAATAAAAACACTGCGGTTACAATCGACACCTCTTTCTTCTTTTGTTGTTGTTTTCTTGTGTGTGTGTGTGTGTATGTTTGTACTCATTATTTTGGTGAGGGGAGGGGTGCACCAAAGTAATAAAGATGTGCCTGCTGCGATTAAGAAAAAAAAAAAAAGGCTGCAGCCTTGAGCAGAGTCACGCAGTTGGAAACGGAGAAAGCGGTATTCGATTGTCTTCTGCTCTTTATTCGGTTGAGTCAAATTCACCTCAAACTCCGGGTTCCTTTCAGGAGCTGCACCTCATGCCTGGCACGAGCTTTTCCCTTGAAACGGGCAAAAAAAAAAACATTTTTCTTCTTGTCATACATTTTTATTTATTTATTTCTTTTTTCTTTTTGTGTCTATTGCAACGGAATTGTGCAGGTGTGGAAGAAAAGCCTCCCTTCGTTGAAGTGCATGGCAGAGAGTGGATAGCATTAGTTTTCTATGCGCTGTTCGGAACCCGCATAAATGTTAATGTTTGTGAGTAAAACCAAACGAAAAGGGCTAACGCTGGTTTGTTTCGAAGCCATGGCCTCTCCTGCACTCGGGGTTTCATGCAGCAGCAACAACAACAACAACAAAAAAGCGATTTAACGGTGCATCACATATAAAGTCACCTTTGCGTATCGACTCCTAGTATTGTACCTTAATCAAAACCAGGCAATCATAATCCCGCGACTCGGGAAAAAAGTTGCATACAGCTCAGCAGAAAATATATTCAATCATTCTGCCACGAAGTGACTTCTGTACTTCCTCACGGCGCGGCTGTGAGCTCCCACTTCACTCTCACAATCGCCACATGAGGGAAATATCAATACAACTACACGTAACTCCTCCAAAAACTGCTCAATCAGAAATAGAGGCAACGTAAAGTTGCACAATACCCCCCCCCCCCTCCTTCACACGCAACACCCGCCAGAAAACACAAATGTATTCTCAAAGAGCAAATGAGATACAACATAATGTACGCATTCTGTGCCAGCACTTCAGACACACAAATAACTATTAAAAAAGAAAAAAAAACGTACAAAAAAAAAAAAAACAACACCATCTTCAAAAAACACTCCAAACATCGGCATTCAACACAAGTACTCTGCATTCGCGGCGAAAAGATATTGCATATGCAGTTCTGATTTCAGAGAGAAAGCTACAGGGTGATGCCCATGAAGGAGAGCTTTCAGAAAGTGGCCGCAGAGAACATAAAAGCAGCCGGGTTCAATGAGGCACCCATTGGTGGATGGAATACACATGTGACATGCACCACTGAGCCATGCGAATGGATTTTTACTGCCGGTCTTATGAACGGGAGCTCGATCGAGAAAGCGACTTTTTTTAAAGGTGTCGTTCACAACGGGGTGGATAATACACAACCTGTCGATGGAATGTACAACAATTTTAAGAGAGGAGAGCAGCCTGTAAGCTATCGTCAAGCGAATGCTGGTAACATGATCTCGATGAATGGTGATGGCTCCTGGAAAAATAGAGCGCGTGGCGTGCTCTTCAGGAACTGGATTTGCGAGTATTATGAATTCACGGAGGAAGAA
>JASANU010000840.1:0-78859 GCA_030849675.1 Trypanosoma platydactyli | reverse complement strand
GCCCACGCGACTGTTCTTGATTGCAATTTGCGTCTCCCACGTTTCGCCATTGTCCACGCTGAACTTTGCCACTGTCTCAATAAAGGAGTTGTCGTTTGAGCTTGTGTAGCGTGCGTCCGCAATGGCAACCAGCACCCCATCGACATCAACCAGAGAAGGAATGCGGTACGAGTAAGCCACCCTTTGCCTCACTGTTCCATCATTTTCCTCAAAAGGCACAGTCGATACTATCCGCTTGAATAGCTCGACTCGGTATGACCGGCCATCTTACGGTGATGTGTCGCACACGGTCAAGAGCGCAAAGGGCATCCATCGAGACATTGTGATGTTTGTCTCGACAAGCGTCTCTTAGTGACACTTTCTTTCGGGAGCATGTGTGCGTGAGTACGCCCCCCACCGATTCCTTCCTTCTCTAATTTCACATTCACCTCACGTGGGCGTACTTCCTTCTGCTTCAGAGGTAAACAATAAGCTGGTCTGTCTTACCTGCAGGCAATGCTCGGCAAGGGCCAGAACAGGAAACAGCAGAGGAAAACGTAAAAGACAATCGTAAGACACGTGCAGGCGTGAAGCGAGCGCCATCACGCTGGGGGGAATGAAGTAGTTGCGGTGTGAGAATTGTGGTGTACTGCCATCGAACGTTGGGGGGCTTGTCTTGAAACAAGAGCCTATCTTGTGATGATTAATTCCATTAGCGGCGCCACAATACGTTTACCTCGTCGGTGCGGAAGCGTTGTGTAACAAAAGCATTTTGCAGCGGCGTAAACCCCCCTGCCATGTACTCGAGAAGACCGGCGTAGGCAATCATGCAGCCATTGTCGATACAATATCGCGCGTCCATGTCAAAACAGCGGCCTCCACGAGATTCAGCCATCTCCCGCATCATTTCCTGCAGTCGCACGTTGCACCCAACTCCTCCGACAATCAGCACCTCATTCGATGCGCACTGTGCCATAGCCCGCTCAGTCACTTCTGCCAAGACCGCGAAAATCGTTTCTTGAATCGAGTAGCATATGTCATTAATACCGAACGGCTCATCCACTGCATCCTGTACCACAGCTGGCAAGTGTTGTCGCGGTGCGGCCGATGGCAAAGGCAATAATGATGGGAATTTATCTTTATCTTTAAATTTTGGATGCCGTAGGAGTGTCTCCACGAAGGAAAGCAAGCCACTGAAGGACATATCCATTCCTTTCACAACGTAGGGAAGGCCAATGAATATTCGGCCTTTCTTTGCACACTGCTCGATGTTGTACCCTGGTGCAGGGTCGTTAGAAAGCCCAAGAAGCCGCGCCGTGCGGTCAAGACAGTTCCCCACTGCAATGTCAATCGTCTCACCAAAGATACGGTAGCGGTGCTCTGCATATGCAATGACTTGTGTGTTGCCACCGCTTGCGTAGAGAACCACTGGGTTATCACTCCCCGTAACGACACGCCCCATCTCAATGTGTCCGATGCAGTGGTTCACGCCAACCAGAGGAACAGACCACAAGAGGGAGAGAGTCTTGGCAACAGTGCAGCCCACTGCGAGAGGCGCCCCCATGCCGGGCCCCTTTGTGTAGCAAATGACGCTTATATCGGATGGCTGCACGTGAGCCGAAACCAAAGCAGCCTGTACAAGTTGCAGAACGTTCACTGTGTGGTGCTGCGCCGTCTCACGTGGTAAAAAACCCGTTCCTGCAGGAGTTATGTACGTATGGCGCTCGTTTGAAAGCACATCCCCGGCCTCATCAACGATACCTACACCGATCTTGTTGGCGCTCCCTTCAATACCCAGGGCGAGTATCCTCTGCGAGCCAGCCCTCTTCATTTCTTCACTCTAAACACAAAATATATTATTGTTTGTGTATCTGTGTGTTTACACTTGCCGTCCACCACATGCAGCGCGTTGGGGTACACGGCAAGAGAAAAGAGGTGTATACCAGCAACAAAAAGGGAATTCTGTCCCAACTTGTTTTTTAAATACGAATACAAAGAGAAAAAAGGAGGCCAATGTTGCGCCGTAGCGACTGCACTTCATTTGTCTCCCCATCGGCGAGGCAAACCACGGACCCAGTGGAATGAAAAAAAAAACCCTGGGATAAAAAGTCGCAGTTGATGCATAAGTCGTTCATTACATGTACCCCACTCAAGCGACCCGTCGAAACAAGAAGGCATGCCTGAATTTATCCCTTCCCTACGCCTGTCCCCGAATTTCCGTATTGTATCCTCAGGAGCTAATCGCCAGCGTTCATTCCAAGCCCATTGCGATAAAAGCACGAGACTAATTTCGCCTTTGAAGTGTATTTCTTCTGACGTTCGTAGTGGCCCTTTCGGCGTCTCAGCTGCGTGGCTGCTGGTGAGTACAAAGCGGTCGCCATCTGGTACGCGTCAACTGGCCGTTCTGTCGCTGGGGCAAAGGCGGCAGAGTAGCCAATGGAATCCATGAATGGTTGCTTTTGCAGTTGCCTACGGATGACAGAGAACCCCCACATACTTCTTGAAGGTCTATACAACTCTAAAGAGAAAGAGAGAGAGAGACAGCTCATGTAGAAAAAAGAAAAATCATACCCGATACGGTTGCATTAAAACCTCGGGGAGGGAGCACATACACGGGTGGCATCGACGACCAGACACACAACTCTCTCCTCCTCACTCCCTCCTTCCATTTATTGCTCCCTGATGTTATATAGGTGTGTAAAGTGTTCCCTTTGTACTACTATTAAAGCACAATTTGTTTCGTCCAGGCAAAAAGAGACAAAAAAATGCACATGTGCCTATTCATATCACTTTCTACATCCATCTCAACATTGAGGAACTCATGAGACTAGAAGTCCAACGAATCCATCCGAGGTGGGTCCACTTCGTGTCGCCGGCTCACAAAAGAAATAGCAAGGCACGCCATCAGAAACGGCAGCAGAAATGTGAACTTGATGGTTTCAAGAAAGTGCATGTTGAAGCTCAATGCCACGCTATCCTCATACTTTTGTCCATTTGGCAGCAGCATCATGACCGTCACAGAGGCATACATCCGCTCCAACGGAGTGTGCAGCATGATTGTATAGGTACCGGGCTTCTCATATAATTTTCGGTGCACGATGATGCGGGGACCAATAGTTATAACCAAATTGTACCACCGCTTGGACAATTTGGCAGCACGGTTATCGTAAATAGTCACTAGCAGAGTGAAGATGTCACCACGTACATCTCGTGCCACACGGCTACTAGGGTGAATAAAAACACCGACATGTCCCTCTGACGCAGTGAGGCCGTTCGTAGACTTGGTCTTGCTGGTCCATACCTTTAGCGGGTGGAACTCAGCCATCGTCTCAAAAACAATGATGCTCCCACTGAGTGTGCCCACCACAAGATCCAGTTTGCCGTTACCGGTGATGTCGTCAGCCAGAACTGGTGTAGAAGATTTTTCGCCAATGTCAATAGTATCGACACACCCAGTAGTGCCACTCACAATGTACAGGACGCCATCATGGGAAGGGACGACAAGGTGAAGGCCCTTCCCGTTCTGATTCCGTGGCGGCAAAGTGGTGTTCAGGTTCACAGGTAGTGGGGGTGCCAAGATGGGCCCTCCCGTCGCCACAGGAAACACTGGCAGTGTTACACCGTCGTGTCCCCGTACCACATAGAGCAATCCGGATGTTGTTCCGAATGCCAAATCCATGTTTCCATCACCGTCAATGTCACCAAAAGTAATATGGTCTGTGATGGCGCCCGAAAACTGCCGACCCCATTTTTTTTCTCCCTTAGCTGTGTAGCATGCAACACGGCCGCCTGTGTCTCCAGCACAGAAGTCAAGTACGCCATCTGCATCCACGTCCTCTGCTGACACGCCTCCTGTAATAGGATACTCCATCCACACCGGCCAGCCTTGGATTTGACTCCCTTTCCCTGTGAAACCAAAGATGGCACCGGCAGTTGTGGTGACAAAAATCTCCTGCTGGGCATCATTCCCCGAGTTGATCACGATAGGTGTTGAAAGCGCATAAGCTGGTGTTGTACTGTTCTTTCTTGTAAGATGCAACACTTTTAGCCATTTTACCTCCCCTGTCACCATATTTAATACCATAAGAGCATCGGCCAAATAGTCATCTATGTCAATGCCGGAAGGGAGGAGATTCTCTTGGTCGCCTTCGTAGGCTCTAGGATCGTAGTAGTAGCTAATGTGCAGCACGATGTCAAGGTCGCCATTGCCGTCAACGTCAGCAAGTACTGGGGTAGACAATATATGCGGGTCCACAGCCACCTCATCATCAGCTACAAGCACCTCATCTGTATACCTTTTATTCCGGAAATGGAATGCATCCTCCTCTTCCTTGTAGTTAAGGCCACTCTTATATAGCTCCTGGTGGTACAAAAGATCCATCGATGCCCTTCCCTCAGCACTAAGCTTGCCGTCTGCCCCAATACTGCGTGGGGTTATCACAGAATCGTCATATGTTTCCTCAAATGGGTTGAACGGTTCATCAAATTCGAACTCCATGTCGTCATCGTCGTCGTCTTCGTCGTTTTTATTGTTTATTCTTTCGTCATTGACAGCAACTGGAGCAGCATTCAAGCCAGCCAAGTCTTCATGATCGCGGGTTTCTGCAAGTGTGCGATGCGATACCGTTGCTGCTGTGGGTCCCCCGGGAGCGACACTCTTTTCTTTCTTACTGCCATTGCGATATTGGGCAGAGCGCACGTGGTGCATGTGAAAAGTCAAATCCTGCATACGTCGTGCTGCAAAAATCCTTCGTAACTCCTCTTCTGATTTTATTACTTTTTTCATGTTAAAACTAACTGCATCGTCACCCGAGAGTTTTTTCTCTACCCAGTTTTTTTTCACAGGCAGAGGGGGCACTTTCCTGGCCAAGAGTGCCTTCCCGCTGTCGTCAAAGACCATCAACTCACCAGTGTACATCGCAACAAGCCACTCTGTCTTGCCGTCTCCATCTATGTCAATAGGGAGTGGGCTAGCGTACGACTTGAATTTGGGGTGCATAAATGGGAAACCCGAAACATCCTCACCGTTGGCACCGTCAAGAGCCTCGAGGTATTGTGTGTATGTTGGCACAAGTATCTCTTTGCTTCCGTCGTGGTTCAAGTCAACAATGCGCGGAGCGGCGAAGACGCTGCTTCCCACCCGAGTCGACCACTCCAAATGCACGCCGGTACGGCAAACATCTGGCACAGTGTCCTTCCCATGGGCAGGAAGAACTTCGGGTGCCATAATCTCCTCATGGACCATGAGTCTTCGCTGACTATTTCCCGCGAGCGGCTGATCCCATTTCACTGGAGCAGCGCTGGAAACAACGGCCGACATGATAGCAATGAGAGAAACGGCTTTCCATGCTATGGGGAAAGCGGGGATTCCATGCAATGCACCACCTGTCAAATGCGTAAAAGGGGGCGCTTGGTTTGTCATCGGCGTAAACTTCATTTTGCACCAAATCTAAGCAAAAAATCATAGAATTTAGAAAATAAGGGTTTGAGTAGAATAATTTGGGAAAACAGAGTGTCGATCCAAGAGGCTAGATAAACTGTCTACATCATTGAATAGGGAATGAAGAAGTGACAGAGAGGCCGAAATACCCCTCCCCCATATTCTGAGAAAAACGGTGGAGGCTCGAAGACAGCAGCTCATCCATACGACCTGACAACGTAACGGCAGATGAAATTTACATTAATCACCATCCCGTCATCAGATACTGATTCATGGCGCATAGAAGCGGCTATGTGGACTAAAAAAGGAAAATGAAGATGAAAAGAGGACAAGAGTACAAGATGGTGAAGAGAATGTGTAAGAGACAGAAGCAGGGAAATGATTCAGAGAAATGCAAATTGTGCACGTAGATACGAAGACGGGAATAATGAGATGTTACAGAGCCCCACTGATTTCTTCCTTGCCTTTGCTTAATCTGTTTTCTTTACTATGAACATCTCTAGGTATAGGGTTGGCACACATACGGAGAAATACAAACAGTGAGTGAGGGAAATTTTACTCATCATGTCTGTCTGCCAATTCGTGCGTAAATGCGTCATCCCTCCACCTGACTGTCCATCTCGCCTGCCGTTTCGCTCGTGGAGTAGGCGTTACTCCTGTGTTTTGGCGTAAACCTGAACTTATCACCTGCAGGGCCTAGTAGCATTTCACTGATACGGATCCAGTCTCCCAGGTTGTCACTCGCCATGAGCGTCTCCAACTCATCACGCCCTTCGTAGTATGGCGGTCTCTCATTTATACGTTGTGGCAGCCGCTCGAGCAATCCAACAGGCACGTAACGACATAAGAAGGAAAGCCACTCGCACAGAAAGCGTCGAGTGGTGAGAACCCCACGCTCGTCAGATCCCCAATGCGACAGGCCATAATCACAGAAGCGTCGCAGCATTTCGAAGCGCTCATGGCTGCTGATGTCCTTTGACTGTTCCGACTTAATCTCCTCGAATATCCACGGTTTGATAAGAGCGCCACGTCCAATCATGTACGAGCTGATGTGGGGACATCTCTCGCGATGATCCACAATGTCATCCCATGAGAAGATGTCACCATTTCCGATGACTGGCAACGCCGTCCGTGAAGCACACTCATCAATATATGCCCAGTTGGCTATCTTCGTGTACCGCTGCTTCCGTGAACGACCATGAACGGTGATGGCGGATGCGCCCCAACCCTCATAATCTGTGATGTGTTTGTGGAGCAAGGGAGCATCCTCGTCAGGGCCTATACGACACTTGATGGTGACTGGTGCCGACTGATGACACACCAACGCCTGTACCACCCCCTTTAACCGACCCCCACCTCTCTCCCAGAGACCGCAGCCGCAGCCGGACATCACCACTTTGTCGACTGGGCAGCCACAGTTGATGTCCAAGAAGTCGTACGAGAAGCCAGACGACTTTATTGCCTCTGCCCATATCATGGCGTCCTGCGGCTTTGATACAGCAATCTGGAGACCGAAGATGTCTTCCGATGAGTGACGGCGCAAAAGCGACCACTCGCTCTTTTGCAGACGGTTCAAGTTGCGCACAATGGCCATTTCACTTACTGTGATGTCTGCACCGTACTCCTTGCACACCCGGCGGAATGGAAGGTTCCCCACAGTGGTAAGTGGCGCCAGCACAAGTTTGCCTGAAAACAAAGCACTCCGTCGCGCGGCGTTGTCACGCATGGCCTCTTCACTCTCGGTGGTTTTTAGCTCATCACCATTTTTGGTGGTGGCATAGGTAACCTCTGCTTGCTGCTCTTGCCGCATTGCACCTCCAGCACAATCCTTGTCGTGCTCTTCAGTTATGCAAACCAAGTCCACTGAGGACACCTCAGCGAGCGGCAACTTCTCTTTTTCCTCGTCACGTGAGCGCTTGGCCCCCACTGAATAGTGACGCGCCGTCGCTTTTATACGTTGAAGAACCTCACCGTGAAAGAAGTTTGACTCTCCATCAAAGGCTGGGCGCTTTGTACCTTCAACAGCGCACGAGCGCAGTCTCTCTACCCCCTTGTTCATACCCCTCGTGCGCCCTTCAGCGTCAACCGTGACACGCATCGGTGCGGGGCGAAGATGTTCCGCCTTTACGGCGCAAACACCCCGAAACGCTGGAACTTTTTCGGTGTTACATGCGCCAGCTTGTAGGGCATCGGGCAGGGCAACGGAGACAGAATCGTGCAACATTTGCTCGTCCATTCGTGTCTCCTTGCAAGCAAATGATCTATACCGGGAAACAAAGACTAAATAGCAGTGCAGTGTGTGGAAACACGTAGGAAGTGAAATGTAGACGTGAATGTGTCCTTCTCCTTTTGGTCCGGACCTTTTACTACACCATAAAAAGGGGGCAATAAAAAAAAATAAAAACCCTAGATATAGCCACCAAAACGTTTTCCTCAACATTTAATTAATGTCACAGTCAAAGATCAACACGACTGAAACCTCGCAAACCAAACAACATAACTCAATGCGAAGAAAAGGCCTAATAGCGCCAGACGATCTACCCGAGCGTGAGCATATCAAATCAAGGTGGAAGAAGAAGGGTGATTCATGTTCCGCGTGCAGTATAAATTTACATTGAAAAGAAAGGAATTTTTCACCTGTTGCCCACGAAACTGGTGATGGTGCTGAATCTTACGTAAAGACATCCCCATCACACAATCAGAGAGGATAGAGAGAGAAATGTCTTCGGTACACGGAGCACCAGTCAAAGACCCCACCAAACACTACTAGGGCATGGGCATGATGCAGCCGTACGTGTTCAAGAAAGTGTTGCTAGAGCTATACTTCATGGATGAGTGAGTCTTCAGTAGGTCTTTCTCAGTGTGTCTGGCACGCATCCGTGAAAATAAAAAAGGCTCTTTTTTGACCGTGGTTCTGAACAGCAACCACATCGCCCAGGATGGAAGCCATCGTCAGCTCGATTTATTGGTTTCAGGTCCACGATCCCCGTCAGACCCTCACCCTCCAGAGACTCCACACAGTTGAACCCCTCTCCAACATTACAACGAATAGAAAAACTCACACAAAATAGGAGCCCTGGAAAACATAATCTTTCTCCCAACTGCATGCAAGGAAAAAGAAGACCCTAGCAAATGGGGTCGTAGATGGATACAACTGTAAAAGGTAAACAGATGGCAGGCTAAGTAAGACGGGTCAAAGTTTGCAAAGCATCCAGCCAAAAAAAAAAAAAGCCGGTATCGCATCTCGGCGCAACAGTCATGAACTAAAGTTGCACTTGCATTAACTTCTAGCAGTGTGAAGACATGTTATGACATAAAGAAGGATATATGAAGGTTCGCAGGACCTACAGAAGGGAATCGCAGCTAGAATGGGCATATTTCAAGGGGTTTGATCCCTACCTCAAAAAAACAGTAGATGTCATGAGAGCGAGCCTCCTAGGAGAGAAAAAGGATGTCTTCTTTCCGTGCTTGTCACTACTGAATGCCGCAAAAATTTTGTCGGACATGGAGGGTCTTTCTCTGAGGGAGAGCGAAAAAAAAAAGAACACCATACCAAGCAAAGAAAATAGGTATTGGAGAGAACCCAGCATTCAGAGCTGAGAGCACAACATCACGTCGCCCGTGTAGCAGTTTTGCACGCCCATTGCACTCGCTCCTGCCTTCACAACATCATGTCGTTCCGAAGTAAAGTAGTAATACCTCAATTCACCTAAATAAAGTTCCCACATGTCAACCACAACAAACCCCGGTATGTAAAAAGAAAGAAAAACGAACAAGATACAAGTGGTCACCTTCTCATCATAATCTTTTTTGTTGTTCTGAACAAGGAAAAACGCC
The DNA here is from genome assembly GCA_030849675.1 of Trypanosoma platydactyli. Taxonomy (NCBI): domain Eukaryota; phylum Euglenozoa; class Kinetoplastea; order Trypanosomatida; family Trypanosomatidae; genus Trypanosoma; species Trypanosoma platydactyli. Next base: position 69,603 of record JASANU010000840.1, on the reverse strand, counting down.
AGGCTAGCCATCATTCAGTCCCGTAAAGCACGCCAGAAACGCATTCAGCAAGTGAATACTGTTAGAAAACACACCGCGACGCGTACATTCATAAAAAGCAATGTGCTGGGAGATGAGGCAAGGTAGAAGTCCCGGACAAGCTTGTTTTTTTTTTTTCCTTTTTTTTCACCGTTGTACATAAGCCCCCCAAAAAGTGTAAAATAAGAAAATTCAGACCCACACCCCCTGAAAGCTTAGAGACAAACAGAAAAAAAAGTTGAGAACCTAGGAGAAAAAACAACATGTCTGCGAATTAGCGGACCGGTGCACGTGGGTGTGTCATTAGAGGGGGTGAACCCCACACAAGTCAGTAAATTCGTGTTTTCTGTTAGTAACAATAGACGCTGTTGAACCGAGTATACATTCTACCGGCTTTATCGACAGGTTAAACAGATATGAAGCCACCTATTTTCCTTTCCCTTGTTACTTTCCTATTTCTTTTGTGAACCTCCCACGACGTCATGTCCAAAGCTTGTGTCAGATGGTGAGATGACACACAGGGAATCATATACCCCACCCACAAAACCTCCATGAGGTAGAAATGTAAAAAAAAAAGACTTTCATCCTCCCTTTGTTTTTATTAACCCGTCTGGCGTTTCTTCACCCCTAGCTAGAAGTGACACGTCTATGCCAATATTTGAAGGCCCGAATTTGAGAGGAATAAGATCACACAGCTTCACAGCCTTTGCACATTTCATATCGTGTGCAACGAGGAGGACAAGAAAACTGTCGTAGTTCTGGGAAAGATCTGCAACCTCAACAAGCGACTGACGGCAAAAGCCACATGGAGGAGTGATTGTATCAGGGGGCACAATTGCGGCATTTGGTAATCTGTTGCGGCCATAAATTGCAACAGCATTTGCCGTGCGCTGACCCTCGGAGTTAGCCTTTACGATGGCACAAACCTCTGCACAGCAGCCTTTCATTGTACAGTTCTCATAATTACACCCCATTGTAATTGTCAAATCATTGTGAAGAATGGCAGCTCCCACAGCAAAATTAGAATACGGGCAGTAAGCGTTGCGATGGGCATCAACAGCACAGCGAGCCAGGCGTTGCAACTCCGTGGGCAACTGGGCAATAGGGAGCAGGGTGTTAAGGGTTTGAAACGACGACCACATGAGATCTCCTTCGAAATGTGGGTATGTGTCTCTACCTATGAAAGTGGGGAAATAAGGGCAGCATCATTGTAGAAAAAATATATGGGGTTCCGCTTTTCATACAGACAGACATATATATATATATATATATATATAGATGTGAAAAGAGAGAGCGAGATGCTTCTGTAAGTCAAAACCCACACCTCAATCTTTCTTTAAAAGGTATTATCCACCCTCTTGATAATTCTGGTTTAGATTATTGTGACTTTTCTCGTGTCATCATCCCCTACCAGCACTTTATTAACCACATCAGACGATCTCGGACACATGCAACTCAGTATGCCCCAATATGCGTTAGAAAAGCACACAAAGAAACCCATTCTCACATTTTTGGGAAGGGAAAGATATTCCACGGGATCCGTTCGTTCTACCATCTCACCTGAGAGATGCATTTGGCAGCTGAGCGCAGCCTTGGCATCCATCCATGAAATAGTTGCGTCGTCTCCCTACAGAGAGACTTCCCCCTATACCTCTGCTTCACTATGAAGACTTGGAATTTGACTGAGACACTAGAAAAAGGACCCATAAGAGCTCCAGATACCGAAGAATTTATGCAACTCCTCAAGGGTTTTGACCCCCCAAACCCTCACTGATAAAGTAAGCAGTGCCTACAATTCATATCTTCCCTTCTCCTTGGCCAAGAAAGGGGTGAAAGTAAGAACTGCGAACATATGATAAGAGAGAGGAGAGAGGGAGGGAACCATGTTCTTCTAGTAGGGATGCAAGGTGCTGATAAACACTGTCGTACAAGAGTCCACCAGCATTGACAGCTCTGACTTTTTGAGTGCCTGTTCGGTATGGGTAAATTCTACGTGAACTTCTGGCATACTTCTTTCAGGAGACCCAAAGAACACATCTCCTGACAATGCAGTGCTAAGAGAATAGCCTGGCGGCAATGGTGATAGAGGAAGAGGAATGTGAAACGAAAAAAAAAACTGCCAGCATCGACAGAGTGCAAAATTCTCAGCACCGATCGTCTAAAAAAAAAGTGTGAGCCTCTCAGGTGTCGAATTTCAGATCCATTTTTAGTACATCATGTTGCACCCAAGATTTAAAAAAAAAACATCAAAAGCACAAGAGTGCACATTATTTCAGCATCTTAGTCAAACTAGCCGAAAATTTCTCCACCGGGTGTGTCTCTACAGTCCATTAGAAAAAACCCTAGGTACTATAAAAGAACAAACCATCACGATCATCATCCCATACAAATAATACCACTTGGCAATTAGAACCTAAAAAAAAAAAGAGGCATTCAGGAAACAGTAGTGCCAGAACACGCAATACATTGACAAATAGAAAACGTCTGCATCATCCACTAATCCTCCATAACGGAACCAAAAAGTATTACTGCAACTGTTGCCTGCTTCTTTCCCAAAATCCTTCTCAGTAGGAAAACGCCTTCATAACGCACCACAAAAACGCAACGCCAGGTTGTCCCGTCAAGAGAGCGCTAAGCAAACAATGAGGCTCGCTCCACACGTTTACACTTTCATTACTAGCTTCCTCTCTCTATGGATGTGTTTTCTTGTTCGTCAGCATCAAGACTACTTAAGGATAAACAACAGGAAGAACAAAATAGGATCTAGGTGCAGAACTCATAATATTCAGAGTTATACAAGACATGAAGAAATAAAAAGACATTTTTTTCAGATTCCTTTCAATTTGTTCTCATAGAGTGCTGACAGCAAAAGGAGAAAAGACTAAAACAAGACTCAAGAGTCGAAAAAAAAAAAAGAGGGTAAAAGGAAACAGGGGAAAGACGTATATGTGAGTATCCCCAATTATTTTTTTGAAAGCTTTAGAGCTACGATGACGATAATACCGATTAAAATGAGAAGCGAAAAACATATAATTATTTTGTCAGTCATCATGCGTCGAATAAAAGCATTTAGTTCCTTCCTCGCACGATTCACCTCTGAGTCCAGTTGATCTACGTCTTCATTCACGTGCCGTATCTGCTCCGTCTGAGTTTGTAGTTTCGTAACTGCATCCAATCCAACTGTTTCGGTTTCATTTAACAGTCGCTCTGTCACCGCTAGTGACTCTAATGCTGACGCCTGTGTCTCATTGATACGCCGTACTGCAGCACGTGCTCCATCTTTTCCATCATCTATTGGCGACTTCAAAGACCATGTGGAATTGTCATGAGCCTCACCGCCCACGACAGTTTCTACCCTCTTTGATAGTAGTTCCTTTTGTAATTGGTTGATAGTCTCCAAGTGCGTTTGCCCACGTTTTTCATAGATTTCCTTTTCATGGTTTTCTAGCATACGCACCTCCACTTTGTACTGATGGTGTGTCTTTTGAAGGCGCTTCATGATATCTTGAGCCTTGTTATATTTTTCTAACCTCCTGTTGCGCTCGGTAGCTGAGTCCAATGCAGAAAGAAGAACTCGCACTTGCAGCGCGAGTTCCTCCAGCTCCTCATCGTAGATGGTAATATCAGACATTGCTCAACAACTCCTCACGGAAGAATACACTCTTACGGGAGAGTTCCTGTCCTCTGGAGAGCCCACAGAAGAAGTCCAATGAAGAAACAAGACAAAATAAGGGAAAAACACGATGACGATAGCGTGTCTACTCTTTAGAGTCTTTCCAAGCAGTGAGAAAACCGCAGTACGTAGAGGGGGAAGTTATAAATCTAAGTAATGTTGTGTGCGATTCACAACCCACGGAAGGGCAGTTTCCTGCATGTTCTTTCCCAGAGAAAGAACCCTGGACGTGGGAGTTCGAGTGTCTGAGAGAAAAAAAAAAACAAAATTGGGGAATTTAAATTCCGATTCCATCTTAACGCAATTTTTTAAAAAAACACTAGCAATAACACGTCAGAAGGACGCAGCGCACACAAACCCCAACACAAAAATACATAGAGAAGGAAACGGCCACCAGATGCCCGAACCTCCGGAAGCCACCCCAGCCTCGGGCGCCCGCGCCATTGGCGCGGAAGGGCGCGAGCAGCGTGATGTAAAGAGAAGCCCCTGGCAGTTGCGAACGGGGGCGCGTCGCCACTAATCCTGGCGAGCGCCCCGGGGCAAATGGAGTGTTTTGTTTTCTGCCGCCCAGGTGTCGCATTCCAAAGCGAGGGCCCCATGCACACGCGACCTTGGCCGCGAGAAGGCGGTGTGTGTTTTCTTTGGTTGCCGGCATCTCGGGGTGAGGCCCTGGGGCAGGCTGTATGTTTCATCCCGCGACACCTTTTTGCACAATCCGTCCGCTTTATTTTTTTTCTTTTACATTGTTTCGACCGAGGAAATTTCTGGATCAAGACGTTCCAATTATAATGAGAGCCTTTGGTGAGAATGGTGGACACCCACTGTCTTCTTTCAGACTGCGTTAAATAATGCGACCCTGCTCTCTTTAATTTATTCTATACTTGATACACGCAAGCAGCGCCTTATAGAACGGTTTCCTTCGCAGAAAACTCACCCAACCCCTCCGTCTCGCGCGGGAGGCGGGGGTGAGTTTCTGCCTAAACTTTACCGCCCATCATTCATCAGCAAATCCTTCACAGGGAGAATAACGGCTCATAACCTGGCCAATGATTAAAGGTCTCTGCTATGTACCGTCTTTTCATTGTCCTATAGACAACACATTACTCTCTCTTTGTTTAACCTATTTTTTAAAAGGGAAAAAAGTGGGAGAAATTATTCTGTTGCGCAAACTGGCAAAGGGAATTTTCTTTTCTTTGTTCGCCGTTTGGGGGGGGAAGAAGTGGGACTTATGTTTAAGACTGCGTCCTCTTTGAAAAAAGGATTTTTTGAGGGTGAGGTCAACAACAGGACAGCATTTAAAGATTTATTTATTGCCGGCTGTAGCAAAACACTGTGACGGTGGAAGATACCGTAGATTTTTTATACCTTTTCTTTTTTTTTCCTATCAATTTTACCGCGTTTCGTTACATCTTAAGGGAATAAAAAGAATGAGGCAGAAGGAGGTTCTTAACTTTCATGGTTAAGAGGAGCTTCTTTCTATTTGCTAAAGTTTTTTTTAATCAAATCTCATACACCACTATTCATAACAATTCTGCATATTATTGAGCATCATTGAGTTTTTTTTTTATTAGACGGTGTATTGTAAAACGCATGAAAAAGACTTATCAGGCTCAACGGTAACTTGCTGAGATGAGCGACAGATTCAACTTGCGGTTTCAGTAATCTTTGAAACGGGGAGAATACCGATTGCGGGATAAGGTAGTATATAATCGTCAGAATGTATGGTTCTTTGTTCATATTCAAAGCCTTGCTTCCATATAGTTTGGTATAAAACCTTCAGTGCTTTTCTTTCCTTTTCTATGTACCTGCGTTTTTTTTTTTTTTGCCTTCTTCAATGACTGCTTGGATATGCTAATTTAGGGTTGATGAAATAAATGTTATTACCTTTTTTTTTTGTCTTGCTCTTGTGTTCAATATCATTTCAGTTTTTCTTTTCCAAATTTTTTTGATTTATCTTTTTGGGGGTATGGATTAGTACCCAATCACACATGCGATCAGAAGTCTTGGAGCTGGAAAGGATTCGTTTCGAAGAAAATGGTACGACTGCAGTACCAGTCTCGTATATTACTGTGGATACTATGGGGGAGTTACCACAAGCGAAAAGTATGTCTGCTGAGAAGGCAAATATTGTGCGGATCAACGGCGAGGCTAATTGCTTATGGACAGTAGGTACGACTATGTGGGTAGGTGAGACGACAGGAGAAGTGACTATTCTTGACGTTAAAACGGGACGCTTGGCTAGTACTCTTTCTGGTGCTATGGGGTTTTCCTGCTACTGTGATGCGTGCTATTCGAGGACATGTTTGGATTGGATATGTTGACGGGCTTTTCCGCATCTATAATATAGTTACAAAGTCCCTGATCAGTGAGACACAACTGCACAAAGGTTTTATCACTGATTTAGCTGTTACTCCCAATGCGGATATTATTTTTTTCTTCATCTATTGACTTTCAAATACGTTATTGTAGCACAACTTTTGTTGCCGAAAGAAGTCCTCGGACGTTCGTTGAATGCTGTAGCCCAGTGCGTTCCCTCATCTTATATCGTGGTTATCTTTTCTCTGGCGAAGATAGTCCGTGCATAATTCAATGGAATATATCTACAAAGCAGTGTATGCATGTTCTCAATATACATTCCGCACCGGTTCTAACCATGATCGTTTGTAATGACTATCTCTGGAGTGGTTCCGCAGATGGTATTGTGTTTATATGGAGTTTCTCTAATGTTTGCGGTGGCTCACCAGAGTGTATCCATATGATCACAAATCCCTACGAGGGCCCTGTGACAGCGCTGAGAAGAATGAGATTAAAGGTTTGGTCTATGTCAGCCGGACAGCTCTACCTGTGGAATTCTTTCTCGTTTGAACTCGAGGTTCATTACCGTCTGCGTAATACAAAGCAGCGTGTCTTTAACGTAGTTGAAACAGAAACTGAAGTAATTTACACTAGGATTTGAGTCAGCTGTGCTGAGGCAGGGAAAATTGCCGTTCTGGAAAGTCATGACATTTTACCTTCACAGGGATACACTCTTGTGTCCTCAGATTCAAGCTCAAAGGTGGAGGAAAAAGAGCGTCTTATCGTTCAACTACAGGATGCCAAAAAACTTTTAGCTCTTGAGATCCAGTCGCTGCGTCAGCAGCTGTTAGAACTGCAGCGTCAACTTCGACGAGAACGAGGTACTGTCGCTACGATTGAAATGCTCAGATCTGACGTTGGAAACGCTTTTAACTCATCTGCCATTGGTTCAACTTTCGGTGGTGCGTGCTATCAACATAGGTATTGAGACTCCGACAGATGCTGCGAAAATAGGGAAAGCTAATATTGGAGACTTTATGAGCAGCAATTTTCCGTCTGATGAGCATCAAGAACAATTGGAACCCAGTATTCTTGTTTCAAAATATGTTGTAGTTCATGTAGATGTGTTGCTTGAAAAATTAATTTACCTTCGCAAAGAGGTTGAGAAGCTTCTCGCTTCCGAGGAAGTACCTTACAAAAACGGCTACTTGTACTTTATTGGGAAGAATGGTTCAACGCCTCTCCCTATCGGCCTCATCACACTGTCTGAGCTTTCTCGTGAAGAGTTGGAAACAATAAAGGGTATATGTGGTCGAACGGCCCCACCGTTTATTGTTCCTCTTCTATCCCCCAAAGAGCCCCCTAGGGACTTATCGAATCTTAAACGGATAATAAAAAGGGTACGCCCATTTTATCCCCTTCCTTCTTCTGCTTCCTCTGACGTCAGGTCGATGATTCGTGCTTTTGCCAATGGTGTTGAGGTTTATCGGAGGAAGTCAATGGATCATGATCAACAAGTAATGAGTGTGGACGATGTTGGTTACCCACCTATATCGTTTTACTTAAAAGTTGTCCTTGAGGATGTGATGACGGCCTTTTATAGGTGCTCTCGAAACCATGGGTTATCCAAATGGCTTGAAGTAGACAGTGTTAAATCGAAGCGAACTATTTTATCACAAGAGAGAGATACAATCGGGGCTGGTGGGTGTCCTGCCCTACCCCACCCGACTGCTATTTCTCCTGCTAGCGTGTTTACGCGTCATTTTTCTACACCATTCGTAGGCAATAGGTTGCACACAGTCGTTGATACTTTAGAGGAAAATAACATTGCCCTGACTCAACGAATTCACGCGGTGAAGAGGGACGTGATCGGCCACGTTGCTTCTCACACATCAAGCTGAATTAAGGCGTGCATTACTGACATTCTCTTGATATTCCCTTCAGTATACATTCTTGCTGATACTGAAAAAGAATTGCAACAGCTTAGTGATATATCCTGCAAAGTGATAGAGCGATTATGCCACGTTATAGAGAAACTGGAAGCTGAGGCACAAGAGCAAAAACGGGAACCAGAACAGGAGCTACTCTGTCATTCATCTAAAACATGTGACATACAATGCGCGATAGACCCCTCGGATGGAGCGAGCCACCGAGTTCCTGGATTAGTCTCCCTGATGACTCAAGTACAGGATAACCATAAGGTTGTGTATGAACTCATGATTCAGCCTCTCTTAGATGAAGGTGAGCGTATTGCAGTGCAGTATGGGCGGCTTATGGACGCACTGCTGGAGCGCCACAGGCCTTCGCTACGTCCCGAAGTCTCTTGGGAGGATGTTCAAAAACCACACAATTATCGATCTAAACCATTTCTATTCTCCGCAGATACATTGGATGTCTATGATAGAATCATTATGAATGTGCACATAATGGAACAAGCCTTCCTTGGTCTCTGATGTAATGCATAATGCTGACGAATACATGTATGCCAGCAAATGGTAATAAAAAAATGTGTCTATAAGAAAAATGAATTGCCTTCTTTTTTTTTTTCTTTCTCTTCTAGATCCCTTCTGGTCATTTCTCTACCTTGCTGTTTGTTCATTGATGTATTTCTTATTCTTTTATAGGTACTTTTTTCATATACCTTTTTCGCCTCTTTCATTTATTATTATTGTGGGTGGATTTGTTTGGCGCAATTTTTTCGGGATTTATGACCGATTTCACATTTGATCGTCAAAAAAAAAGACTTTCAAAAAAAAAAACACCAAAAATTGCTTTTAAAGCTGAAAACGAAAGAAAACGGGCAATCAAATCATTAACCAAAACGAGAAAAACAAGAAAGATGAAACGCGCCTCTGTGGTCACCTATTTATTGCTCACCCTACTCGCCGCGCACGTTGCGGCGGAGGTGGTGGCAGTAAGCCGTCGTCCAAAGGGTATATATTGCGGAAGTTACGCCGGTGGTCTTGTCAAAGGTCGTATCACTTTTGGTAACGACATTAACAGGTTCGATATTTCGATGGATATCTTTGGAGAGAAGCAGGTTTGTGAGAATGAAAAATATATATATGAAGAGAGCGCACACCAGCTGATTATCGTGGACATGGCGAATCCTCAAGACTGTCTTGGCAATTTGCTGGCACAGAGTAAACTTACTTTAAAGGCCGAATACATTCCGGAAAAAGACGAATTGCTTTTGGACGCTAAAATCACGAAATTGATTCTCTCACGTTGCGAGTAGTAGCCTCACTCTTTAGAGTGGTAGCCTTTTTTCACTTTTGCGGGTACTCGTAAGTAGGTGGAGGGTTAATGTACCATTCTGAGGGAAGTTTTGGTTTCAGTATGATTTTTTCTTCTTACTACGTATGTAAGGACATTTTCACATAGTGGAAGGAAATGAGTATGCTTGTAGTGGCAGGGCCATGATGGATCTGAACTTAACCCTTGCATCTGGTTGTTGTTCACTCCTTCTGCTATATTTGCTCTTTTAGTTGTTTTGAAATATTATGTATGGGGCCCGAAAGGTGACCTCCACATGGCAATGTAAGAATGCGTCTTTTTTTGTTGTTGTTTACTTCTGTCCTTGATGACGATAAAAAATAAATGTGTGTGTGTGTTTAACACTCGTCTCAGCTCTGCACCTATGCGGCCTTCAGAGATTTTGCTTTCTCTTTGCTTCCACTTCCGTTTCTGGATTCCATATGAAGTGCAAAAATAATCTGGATCTTCTGGGCAACGCACGCAAAACTACGTCAACAGTCGGAGGGTTGGGCGAGGTGTGAGGTTAAGCAGAACAAATTCATCACCTCTCTAAATGTGCACCGCGGTTTCTTTGGCTGGCAAGTTGGCCAGAAACCGCCAGCTGAGGTTGATTGCTGCTCAAAGCCGTCATCTGAAGACCCGCTTCACCGCGATATTCGGTGACGCCGAGGTTCGAACCACTTGCATCAATAGACGTCATTTTGAGAGCACAGTCTACTATCCTCTGAGCGCGTTATGCACTCTTCATTTGGCGTCTGCGACCGCAGAATGTTCCACAGATTCAGTGGAGCGTGTGTACGGTGTAGCGCTGTCGCTTCTCAACTCAACAACAGACCTTCAGCAAATGCTGCAGGCGGTAGACTCAGATGTATTTCTGGATCTCAATGCTACACTTGGTTGCATGAATGCTAAGATGGTTGTGCACCTCCTGCGAGCACCTGAAGATGCGAATGCACTTGCTGATTCTGGGGAGCGTTTCATGACCACCGTGACGGCTGAGCTTCCATTGACAGATTGTGAAGCTGTGGAGCTGTGGCGGAGCGGAGCGGCAAAAGGCCAGATGCCTAGCGATATAGCCATTTGCCGCAGTAGTGGATCTTGTCCCCGCGACGCGATCACAATGGGATTTGCTCTCGCCCTTGGGGAACTCGATGAGTATGCTGCAGAGGAGTTGCAAAGCAGAAAAGCTGAGGCTCTCTGTTTTCTTCATGGTTTTCAGAAAGATGCAGAGCAGCGTGATTGGGGATCTGCATTCCTTTCAGCGTTTTTGTGCAGTTCGTTTAGCAACAGTGACGCATCTAGCATGTCATGGTGGTCTTCGCTGTCCAGTGAGTCTCTTCCTGCGTCACCCCTGCACATCGTGAGGGATGGATGGAGTTCCCTCACTCTTACTACCACCGATGGCCCGGGTAACGAAACTCTAGTAGTAATGCCGATAAGCTCTCCAGTGTTGCGATTCCAGCGTGTTTTGCTACGAGGCGAGAGGGACACTGTGCAACTTAATTATGGATCAGAACTTCAGTGGCCGAGAAAATCTGTCGAAAGTTCAACTCTTATGCAGCTGTGTGCGGTGTTGCATTCTAGTCACTCTTCGACTGATACTCGTATAGGTGAGGTGAATGGTTTGTCGATTCTCCAGGGCACTTCTGATTTTTCATCCATTCAAAACTTTATTTGTGCTCATGGTACCTTGCCAAATGTGGTGTCCCATTCCGTTGAAAGGGGATTGTTTCTTTTGAATAGCTTCTTAGCATTGCACCTTGCATCGTCAAACGGGCGAAGTCAGACTGACGGGATTAGCATACCGCTCATTCGGTTGCTGTTCACCCCGTCAGGGACAGTGAGCGGGGTGGCACAAGACCCCCATGTGCAGCTGGTGGTTGTTGGGGAATCGGATAGTGGAGAAAGACTCCATGCGTACCGTGCGCTTGTAACAGCCTCTATGCAGCATTTACAGAAAACGAATTTGCGGAAATGGAAGGAGCAAAATAATGACAATGATGGTGATAAGTTAGGGCAAAGGCAATTAGGTTTTGCCGCATGGAACTTACTGAGGAAAATTTGGCAAATGCTGGCCGTGGTTGCAATCTCAGCCGCTACAAAAGGTAGAAGATCCTGCCAGGAAATTTTCGTCTGGTCTCCGTCAGTTTCCTGTTTTGCTGATGGGCAGCAGCTGCAACCACACAGGCAGGTGTTGAGCCATGTTGGACAACTGTTTGCGGCAGATGCGCGTATTTCGGAGGTTTCATCGCTAACTGAAACGCTTCCCAATACGCTTGTGCTTTCATCAACCTCTTTGGGGGTGCAGAGATTGCCCTTGTGTCATGTCTTTGGAACGCTTCAGGAGACATGCAAGCACCTTTTTGCGCTTCAGCACTCAACTTTAAACGATCTAGCAGTGGTAGCAGATGATGAAGATACTGCTGACCCAGATAGAGCTGTGGAGGATGCAAGCCGGAACCACCAGAGAGAACAATCATCGTACTACTGCCCCGACCTCCTATTGATGATACAGGATATGCGATTGGAGTTGCGGTTAACACAGCGCTCCTTCCCCACGTTGGAGTTCTTCCAGAAGGCTGTGCATGACGTTCCAAGGAGGGTGCAGGAGCTTGCCATGGGCCATTACGGAGATGTCTATGTACATACCCGTGTGGTGGCGCACTGGGGGCCTGGTCTGCGAGTAGAGGTGGAGAACAGCCTAAATGACATGATGGAAAATAGTGTTCGTGGTGTATTCAACCCGCAGCAGCAGGATCATCACCAAGGGCCGCTTAAACTGCTAATACGTGCCATATGTGGCTTGTACAAACAAGTCTTCCAGAACCGCACGAAGGTTCCCCTCATTGCCCTCAACTCACCTACTACACGAAAAGCGATTGACTTCCTTCTCTACTCTTGGTTTATGGCTCCACCACAGGTGCGCTGTTTTGAAATTTCTACACGCTCTGCACGGTTGGCGGCAGTCGAAAAAACTATGTCACAAAAGCGCCTGGATGCAGCAGAGGAAACACTGCTGCGTGGCATTGACGACTACATTATACGTGCAATGCTTTTCTACGATTTTTGCGGACAGCGTGTGCTGTTCGCTGAGACCCACGCGCTAACCGTCCGAGAGGCTGTAAGGCGTGTCAATGATCTGGCGGTATCGCTCAACATTCCCACAAAAGACTGGTTTGCGTCGCGCTCAAAGCATAAGAATGCCTCACACAGCCGCACTTTCTTATCAGGCAGTGTTGACTCGAAGGTTTCTGTCTTGCTGCGAGCTCTCGTGAATGCAACAAGTTCAAAACCTCGCATTTTTTTTGTACGCACTAATGAATTTACTTCATCTTTTGTAGAAGGGACTATTGAGGTGCAGGTGCCGCTTCGCAAACTTCGATACGCTGTTCCTGTAACACAAGAATGCGGTGTAATTGGGGCTCTTGTGTTGGCTTGCCAGGGGGTTTTAAAATATGCCTCTGCTGCGCAGGATGCTGCACTGACAGAAGTAACGCTGCAGTTTGCTGAAAACGCCTCACCGCTGATTCCACGCGACGGTTTTCCATTCTTCACTGCTCGTTTCTATACCCCTACTAATCTTCTGGGGGAGGTAATACAAGGCGTGGCCAGCAACTATCATTGCGTTTATACAGTTGACGTGCATACGCGCGAGGTCGTCTGTCAGCTGTACTTGACAACACTAGCTGGGTATGGGAATGCTGCGGCTCACACCTTGCCTTTCCCGCTTGGTGTCGGTCGTGGATGGAGCAAGCGTGCTGCATGGAGTGCCGCAGCTGCACAGGCGCTGCGCAGTAATTTCCCTGATTTTATTCAGCAAGTGGATCAGCACAAAGCCCTCTGTGGTTTGTTGAGCCGTCCTGACGACCTATTGCGACTTGGCTGTGGTGACGGCTTCGTGGTCAACGTAACGCCGAACGTCGTTTCCAAAGGGGAAAGCGGCTACCAGTGCTCTGTGACACCACGACAAAAGGGAGATAAAGAGGTTCCCAGTATTGTTATACATCAAGCTGGTCGTGCTGTGGATGCCTACATTGGTGCTGCTGATGATCTACTGCATTTGTTACGCCAGCGCCGCAAAGAGTGTTTGGGAGATGGTGATTCTTTTTCCCTTTGGGATCCCACCACCAACTACACGAAGAGTGTATGGCACGCCTGTTGTGGTGCACTTGCGGTAGTGTTGGGCGGGAAGGTCTTTTTGCGCTTTGAGGGAGGTCGTGAGGATGCAGACATACGAGAGAGTGATTTGCCGATGTCTGTGCAACTTGTTCATCGTACGTGGACGCCGAACAACAACCGTGTGACGGAGACACCCATCGTTGTGCTGCATGAGAGACGTATCAGAGATTACAGTGGTCTTACTGCACGCAGTAGGGGGTGCAAGCCAACGGCGGAGCAGCTTTTGTTTGCTTCGACACGTCTTCTTGTGGAAGCAGTTACCAAGTACACTGATGGGCATACGAGAGAGGAACTTGGGCGGATTCTTGTGTTGCTGCAACGCTTGAAGGAAAATGAGGATAGTTGCCCACGTCTAAATGCAAAGCGCAAGATGGAGTTTTTTTTCGAGTTGACTCTGGGTTGCCAGTGCCGTGTAGTGACTTCTCGTGTCGCTGGTGGCAAGGTGACGGCGCAGCTTGGTGTGTGGCTGACAGGACGAAACAAGGCAGCACGGGTTCCATTTGTGCTCTCTGTTTGCACTGCGGACACAACGGAGAAGGCGGTTTCAGGGTTGTATAGCAGGGTGCAGGGGCTTATCAAACCTCTCTGGGCTACTGCCATGCAGTCGTGTGGTCAGTGAAGGTGGCTTCTTGTTGTGGCTCCTTCGCTCTTCATGTTGCCACGCTCCCCCCCCCCTTCATCCCTGCGGTTTTTTCGTGGGTGCAGTGGTATGCCGATTGGGTCATATCTTTTACGCTTTCCTTTCTTTCTATCGCGCAATGAACGGGGAAGCGTGGGTGCTAAGATTAGGAAAAGGGAGAGCTCAGCTCGTATTTCTGCCTGTTTTCTTCCACCTCTGTGTCTTTAACGGTCTTGCCATGCCCGTCACACATGACATGGGAAGCACCTCTGTTTTTGTCGTGCTCTTCGCATCAACCGGCAAGGGGTTTTCCTGGCGAAAACAACGGGGGCGGCGGCCGCTCTGCTGGTTGGGGGGTCGTCTGTATGTTGGGTTCAACAGGACAACACTTGTCGATGACGCAAGCAAGAGGGTAATGTGCGTTCTGTCGGGGACAGGGATACGTCCCAATACCGTATTTGCCATGATGGAGTCTGCTGATAAAGGGGCAGCGTGGCAAGCAGGTGTAGAGATAACTATCACGAATTACACCGTACAGATTATGGAGGTGATACGGCTGCACCTTCTGCCGTATGCAACATGCAGCGATGGTGCTGACGAAACCGACTCGGCGCTTGATGATGACAACGATTTCACTGTGACGGATAAGGGAGCACCCCTTGTGGTTGCAAAGACGTCTACAGATGTGGTGGGCACGTCAAGTTGTGGACAGCCACGGCAACCGAGGCGATTATCTCACGAACTTGCTGGGCAGCTACGGGATGCATATCCACAGTTCTTCTGACATGTGTTACTGTTTGCTTTATTCTTCTACGCACGCACACATGCACACATACATATGTTGTGGGGTGTGTCTTTTCTCTTGGTGTGACAACTGGTTCGTCTTTATTTTCTGCTACAGATTCTTCGTCCTTCTTTCTACTTTTTTTGTCCGTCCCTTCTTGCTCATGTTTGCTGCATTTTTCATACATTTATCGATTTGCCTTATTCCCCGTACATGTTCTTTCCCTTTCGTCATTCGCTTTGCCTCCGATCAGAGCAGGTCGGAAGCTGTGCAGTATCTTACTCGCGTAGCGAAATGAACATCTTCTCATATACTAAGAGTCCTAGAGAGGATACCCTTCCATCCTACGTTTTGTACAGTCCGCAGGGCTCGAAACCTCTTGCAGGGGTACATGTTGAGGGTGGTGTTGCCCGTCCGTGCTACGACAAGAGCAGCAAGTCGCAGCTCCTTAAGATCATGCCGTCGACCCGGGTTTTATTTCTGCGAGGGTCGCCACCTTGCACAGCTGGCGGCGGCAGTAACAGTAGCACTACTCTGGCAGTTGCATCACAGCGCATTATTATCTTACAACTGTACTGTGAAGAGTCGGCACACGTTGCGTTCTCCCTAAAGGTCGAGCTAACACTACAAGATAAGTTGGGGCGGCATCGCATTGTGTTTAGTAACAGTTTTCAGAAGAAACAGCGCTGCGTGCAGCATGTAAAAGTTCCAATTCATTGCATCTCACCGGGGGTGTGGACGAACCTCGTCTTTGACGTGCCCCACTTACACACTGTATTCTGTGGCGACTTAGGTGGGCGTCTTTCGGCCGAAGAACTGAGTGGGTCTCGTAGGCTGCTCCATGTCACATTGAGCTGCAGCACCGTATGTTGCGTACGGCGTTTGCTTGGGATGCCACAGCTTCCACCATTAACAGATAATATGATGGGATCTGCGGAATGGCCCTTGTCACTACACCTGCCTCCAGGTGTGCCGTTTCATTCCTGGGTTATTCGCACCGGTGATGAGTTTTTTTTGTATTCACCAACAAACGGAAGTTTGACCGCGATACCCGCATGCGGTAATTCCCCCAGCCTTTCCGAAAAGGTTGGTCTGTGCCGCGCTTCGTCTCCCTCGTCATCTGGCGGTGGGACGCTTCTTCATGACGCATGCACGATGAAGCCTAGTTCTCATCCGCAGCCCTTTCATTCTTTACCGGTCTCGCAGGTGACTGATTCAAGCCAGAAAAATGAATCTGCGGCCGGGCCGCTCTACTCATGTGGACTCAAGTGGCATGGAGTACCCACAGATCTCAAACCGAATTCTAAATCGGACGGAGAAATGTTTCCTTTGAAGCTTTCCACGATGGAAGCTTCACATGAGCGCCAAGAACGCGGAATCTCATGTGAAAACGGATATGTGCCTCAAAGGGTGGTGCTGATGGACACCGTAGAGGGGGTACAAGGGACGCCTCCATACGCTCTGAAGCGACGACATGTCAGTGTGCAAACAAACAATGCCACGGAAGTGGGGCTGCACACGATGTTAACATCATCTTCAGACTTGCAAGCACCTTCCAATGTGCGACCGATGGAGATGGGATCAAAGGAAGATGAAAAACAGAAGAAACACCAAGGAGAAGGAAATCAACATCCCTCAATGAAGAATATGAATGCTGTTGGTGGTAATGAAATCAATGCTGCAGAAAGACTATCAGCACCGCCAAAGGCGCCAGAATCCACGTCGAGAGGTCATCTTGATTTACCAACAAACTTATGGGAAATGGGGGACACCAGGAGAGTTAATGCGCCACATGTATCGGTCCCTGTGAGGGGTGCCGAGGCCATTACGTCAAGGCCGCGTATGACCTCTCTTGTCGACTATCAGCGCACGCTTCAGCTAATGTGTGAGCGCGTTAAATGTATTCAGGCATTGATTAATGAAAGTGACTGCGTAGCCGGATACTGCAATGCGAAAGGAATAGACCCACGTGAAGTAGGCACGAACGGCAACAGCAACAAGAACGGAAGCGGGAGCAGCAGTAGCAGTAGCAGAAACGGGGGGTGCGATAGGGTCGAGGAAGACCGTCGTGGGGGAAGGACGCGGCTGCACCCCCCTGTTGAGCGTCACGTGCTCAAGAACAACACTCAGACACAAGAGCAGTTCTCCGTACTGCACAAACCGCGCTCGTCACCTCGATTTTATTCAGATCAATTGCATCATGTTACAGGGGGTCAATCAAACTCTAGAGAGGGTTTGCCCTCACCACGTGGCAAGAGAGGTTCCTCAGACGGCCGTGTACCTGCTGCTTCTCACAAGGACACAGACAGTGACGATGAGGAACATTTCACGGTGAAGGTCTGCATGTCCTGTGACCAAGTTCCCGAGGCTGTTATTGTTCCTGCGGAGTCCACTGCACTTGACATGAGGCCGCCAATCCCGCCAACACCGCAACCGCAAGGATCACATCTTAGTACTCATGAGGTGAACCGTCTGTGCTTTGACTTGATGCCATCGGAAATGTCATTCCAAGAATCCCGGGTACACTGGTCCTTCTGTGGACCAACACCACGTGCAGAGGAGGATACAACAGTAGTCTCTCCACTATTGTCGCCTCCACCCCCCGCAGCGGGGAGGTCGCTAGCGAGAGCTGAAGTGCGCTCTAGACGTCTTGGGGAACAGGCGGCAGTGATGAAGGCACCTTCACATGAATCACCGCTGAAACTCACTCATGAGGTGGGGACGACGGCCGTCTTGGATTTGCGGAGCTCGAAACTGCCGAATTTTCAATGTGAAGCGACAGAACCGAGTAGTGTCACTTCATTTCAATCCCTGCACCTCGGACGCAGCGCAGAGGAGGTTGAAAGTAGTCTGGGCACCCTCAACTACAGAAGATCCTCGGTGGCTGGTAGAGCGGCGACAACAACAACAACCTCACCGCGTCGTGCTCATTTTATGCGTCTTGGAAGCGCCAGAGTTGATGGCAATAATGAAGATATCCTCTCTCTGGCGTCGCAAAATGCGTTTTTCCCTCCCCAGACTTTACTACCTCATGCAGATGCGTCGCGCGTATCCTCGGAGGTCTCGCTGCCACGGGGCACCAATACGCATGCAGTCACTCGCAACGGCGATACATCTGATCAAATGGGGGATACACGTGCGGTGCACACCAAAACTCCAACACTGACAATCACACGGGGCGATGTGGGCAGGGCAGAAGAGCAGCAAATTCGTGAAAATATGAGCGACTCGCTTTTGTTTGACCCGCTGCTGCAGTGCTGTCTAGATCTGCGCTCAAATACGTATGTGATGGCCACAAGATACCCCCAGAAAGGTGCAGTATGAGAGAAGTTGCTTCTTTTTTCTTTTGTGTTTTTTTTTTTTCTTCCTCTCTCTCTCTTTGTATGTGTGTGTGCGAATGTTTCCGAGGCATCTGCACCATCAGCCTACGTGTGGGGGGAAAATGGTGAGGTGTATTTTAATGTTTTTTAGTGCGTGCATCGCCTCTCAGGTTTATCCAGCAACTGATAGAGCCGAGAGCTCTGCATATCATTTGGCACATATACACATTAAAAGTTGGAAAAAAACGATGGAGCAGTGGGCAGAATGACGTCTCTTTCTCTCTGTCTGCCCGCGTCGCTTACATGCTATGTGAGTGAGGTGAGAAAACTAAAGGAAGTGAAACCTTCACTTCTTGGTGATCGCCGCAACCGCTACCTGTGCTGGAAGGTACGCTTCTGTGCATGTGTTTACTACTTCGATCGCTTTCCCTTACCGATCATGCTGATACTCCCGGGCATATATATTTTTTCCTTTTGTCTGAGAATAAGTTAAGAGGGAACACCCCCCAAAAAAAAGAATGTCTGTGGGCGCGACACCGCTGCGGGGTCCCCTGCCAGCGGTTGCCATCCAACATGTTATCCAGAAGAAGCCGCCCATTGGTGCTGCGGCTGATGTCCCTCATCCGTCGCCATCTTCGCCACTGCCGCTGCTTCTCCGAGTAGAAGTGGAAACTCGACAGGGGTACGTTTACGAGGGGAAACTTCTGTCGCTTGATGACAACTATAACATAAACCTGGTGGAGGCGACTGTCTGGCGGGATCGCCTGTGTGATGTTGAATGTGCATTGCTGACAGCGGGGGGTTTTCCTGCCCCTGTGAAGAGTTTAGCGACGCGGCGCCGCTACGTAGGGTCTGTCTTTATCCGAAGCAGCAGCCTGCTAATGGTGCGGTTTTTGCAGGTAGACGGATCTGCTGGTGAAAGCGCAGACAGTGCCAGAGGTGGTGCCACTGCAGTTCTGAAGACGACATTCAAGTCTATGGCGACGAAAGTCAAGCGGCAGATCAACCTAGAACGCCAGAAGAATCGTATGGAGCGACGGCAACGCAGGCGTTTAGTGAAACGAACACCGGAAACCACAGCCATAACAACAGTAGGGGACAAGGATGGTTGGCGTACCCGAGACGGGCGTAAAAAGAGGAAAGGTGAGGTTTCATCCTGACGCGACTACAACCACTTCGTTTTGGTCCGTGGGTCTCATCACTCACTCTTTTTCAGAAGAAAATTGTGTACGCTTCTTTTTCGCTCCGGCGACAAGCAGACGCATCTGTGTGTGCTTGTGCTTTCTGTAAAGTTATTTGCCTAGTGCCACTGTTTGCTATTCATCTCTGTTTGTATGCTCGTGGTTTGCCGTCGCGCTTTTTCTTTTTGCAATTTTCTTCTGAGGGGTCGATGGAATACGAGAGAAAAAGAGAGATAGTTTCTCTCGATGGTTGTACGTGCACTGGTACACGCTGCCCAGAGGAACCTTGTGTGTTCCGTATGCTACGATCTTTTTCACTGCCCTGTGGCGCTCCCATGTGGTCACGTCTTCTGCAATAACTGCGCTGGACGGTGCATTGAAGGACGACCGCAGTGCCCGCTCTGCAACCATGCAGTGTCACGAAGAAGTGTAAGCTTCCCGTTACCTGCTCTTGTGGGTCTTATGGATTTGGTGCACGATGTGGTTCAATCGCTGAATGTGCGACAGGGCATTGCCGCGGCTACTTGTGGTGCTGCGACCCTAGAAGAGTTGGAGGCGGTCTCTGCCGTCAGTGAAGCTGCGTCCTCTTCCTCAGCGTCGTTCACTGGAAATAATACCACAACAGAAAAGTGCACACCGGTAATTTCCAGGGATGCCAGCGCGTCCCGCACGCCGCAACTACTGCGCTCGCCTCCCCCCTCAAAGTTGTGTGTTACGTCTGATGATGTAGTCTCTGACGGTGCGGAAACGCAATACATGCATCCACCACTACCTCTTGCAAGTTCAATGCAGCAATGCGTGGCCGTGCGACACTGCATTGGCGCACCCGAGGAAGAAATTTTTGAGTATCGTGGCTGCTGTGTGTTATGTGGGCTTGATATCAGTGACCGTGTGCAGATGCGCAAATACCTCCGGTGGCTGCTCGATACAGACGCGTCGTGTGACTACAGGCGTATCCGTCAGCTAAATGAAGAGGGACTCAGTAAATGTTTAGGGCCCATGTGGGATCTGCACCTTTCTGATTGTTTCACACGACTCGCGACCGACAGTCGGAGGGGGAAGCGCAGCTGCAGCGAGCCGCATTCATTGTTGCCCCCTCTGATGGTGCACCAAGTGTGTCTTGAGTGGTGTGTGCTGCGTAGCTACATTAGTGATGGTGTCTCGACGATGACGGTAGAGATTTCGATCACTCTGCTGAAGCAGATTAGTGGGGAGGTTATCTCCTCTCTCTGCTCTTTCTGTTCACGAAGGAATGGAGTGTGTCTCGTGCTCTGTGGCTGTTGTGGGAGCAGCGCATACCACTATCCCTGTGCGCTGCTGACAGGCAGTGGTGTGTGCGATCTTATGACTGGTCCTGGTGCTCTGCTGTGTGCTGACTGCATCAGAAGGCAGCGATGATGGTGGAAAGAGCAACAGCGGCGGTTGCGAAAAGGTGTGTATCTGATGCATGTCGATGTTTCGTGAAATGCCAAGGGCTCCAGGTATTCGGTTCTTTTTCTTCTGCTCTCTGTTTGTAGAAGCGCATCGAGGAAGAAGTTCTTCTGTTTATTGTTTTCTCTTTTTTCTTTGCCTGAAATTCCCTGGTAGTGGTGTGTGTGTGTGTTTTTTTTTTTTCTTCTCTGTCTTCAGTAATTGTTTTTTTTTTCTTTTTAGGTCTGTTGTACAGCTCGAGGTGCATCGGGCACGCCAATGCTGTTGCTGATGTTTTCAGTGTGGTGAGGACAAGGCTGCTTCCTTAAGATGTGGTATGGCACCACATCAACAACGCCCCAGACGATGTACGTGTTGGCACTGAGGGGAAATCGCGAGTGCAATTCGTTGTGTCTCTGCAGTGGCACCAACCGCCCACGTATGCATCATCTTTTCTATCTTTTCTGCGTCTGGCGGGTGCACCAGAACACGAGCGTGGGCTATCCAAGCTACAGCTTCATGTCCGTGTCACTGTGCCAAGTATGCAATGCAGTTTTAAGTGGCTTTCTCCCATTCACTGCTGTACCAGCGCAATTTCATCTGCGTTTTTGTTTCTTGGGTGAGGGACTCTTGAAGGCCTGTGAAGCACATCAGTGGACCGACAAATTCCGTGCCGTATCTGTTTGCATCTTGTTTATTTATTTATTTTTTGCCCTTGGCGACCTTTGATATTTGGGTGGGATGTGTCTCGCGGCGTCCTCTTAATTCCCTTCCCCCATTAGCTGTCTCCATGCGCGGGGACGTTTAGATGTGATTGGCGTTCAACAAGATAAACTCCCGCCTCACGTCAAGGTGAAGGAATTGTCTGCTGGTGCTACCGTTTCTGTATCTCTGGCAGTCCGTGCGTTTTTGTGTTTGGGCCTTGAGGCTGGAGGGCTGAGGCCGAATGGCACATGCACTGCGCTCTCTTTTTTCGTTCCCTCCTCCCGGGGGCGGGTGTGGGAGAGCGTCCCACCGGACAACATGGCACTCGCGGTGCTGGCGCTGCAACTGGCACTCCTGCTCTCGGTGTCTCTCTACCAGGTGAACAGATCCCATACAGTTGTTGCGCTGGAGGACGCGGTGACAGGCAGTTTGTGTTGGCAGAATGGTGAAAACTTCTTTGGTGACGTGTCCGGAGACCCTCTGCACACACGATGCTGAGCGGCAGCGGTGAGGCCGCGGTGCATTTGGACGCTTGTACACTCATTTATTGGCGGTGTGCTGGCTGTGAGGGGCCGGTTGTTTAAGTCCTCTGCGTGGAAATTAGCGTTTCCGAACTTTATTGTCGGTAAAGGTGCTCGAGAGGCTCTTTGCCTTCGGTGTTGTGGTTGAAACGAAGACATCGGTGACGATTCTCAGGAGTGAAAGTGAATTCACGTGGTGTCTTGCTCTAGCTAGGGGTTCGTTTATCGCGATGGTTTTTGCCGTTGCGTGACCGGCGGACAACACCACGCGGTGTTGCATCTTTGCCGATGGAATTTTTTGTTTATATAAATATATGTACTGTTGTGCCGGGTGGTGTTTACGTCACACAAACGTTTACCCTGTCGACGTTGGAGCGAAGGGTGCAGCTGGTATCATTTCTTTGCTTGCAGTATCGCTCAGTTCACGTGAATAGTGTGGGTTGCTCTTTTGGTGGCCACGTGGTCTTTGGTCGCCCGGCTGGAGCAGGATGTGTGGATGGCGATGGCAGTATCGTCAGCGGATCTCCCCCCATTTGCTACGATGCTGTTGTTGTTGGTGCTGCCATCATCTGTTTCCTTCTTTATTTGATCTTTACTTTCTCTCTTCTTTGCGCGAGTAGGTTGGAAGGCGGGCGAAGGTTAAAGGGTTTCACTGCTGTGACAGCTTGAAAACACACACACAGAAAGATTCGGACGGGCAAGGAGGGTTATCATGTCACTATCCGGAGACGATCCGCTGCAGCCAAACCCGATGATGGGTCCGGGTTCTGCCGCAGCCGATCAGACGAGTATCATCTCTGGTGGTAAACATGGCGGCAAGGCGGTGGCGGGAGCTGCACGCGGTAAGGGGAAGGGAAAAGGAAAAGGCAAGCGCGGTGGAAAGACAGGTGGTAAAGCGGGTAAGCGCGACAAGATGTCACGTGCCGCGCGTGCAGATCTCAATTTTCCGGTGGGCCGTATTCACTCTCGCCTGAAGGATGGCCTGAACCGCAAGCAGCGCTGCGGTGCCTCAGCTGCAATTTACTGCGCCGCGCTGCTGGAGTATCTCACATCAGAGGTCATTGAACTGGCGGGTGCGGCGGCAAAGGCGCAGAAGACCGAACGCATTAAGCCGCGTCACTTGTTGTTGGCTATTCGTGGGGACGAGGAGCTCAACCAGATAGTGAACGCTACCATCGCCCGGGGCGGCGTAATGCCATTCGTTCACAAGAGTCTGGAGAAAAAAATGATCAAGAAGTCAAAGCGAGCAGGGTGATTGGTACGGACTGCGGTAAGAAGGGAGGGAGTGGGGGAGCAATGGTACGGTGTGGTGTGGAGGCAGGCGAAAGGGCGGTAAGATGGAGATAGCCGTTCCTGTTACCCCTCTCCCCTCTCTTCTTTCTGCATGGCACCTTCCTCGCATCATCACTTCGTTTGTTCCTGTTGTGCCGTGAAATATAGAGACGCCAAAACGCATATCGTGTGTGTGCAACAGGACTGCGCACATAAACACACACAAACACACACATATACATATATATATATATATATATCAGGAAGGTGGGTGACGAAGGGGGTGGAAAAAGTGGGGCGATAGCAGAAGTGGTACAAGTGGCCGTGTAGATGCGCGCCACACACACAGTGCGCCTCTTTGCAGCGAGAATAGATGCTAGAGCTGCCGCCGCCGCACGTCCTCCTCCTCTTTTTTTTTTTTTGCTTTTTTTTCTTTTGAGCTGCAACCCAGAAAAAATGAAGGAATGAACGTGAAGAAGAAGAAAAAGGAAATATTGCATGTGTTTCGTTCTGTCATTTCCAGCACACGTACATAATTCCAAGAAGAGAGAGCAAATGAAAATAATGGAAGATCGAGAAAGAAGGATAGGGGGGCATATTGTACCTTTGATGGAGAGGAACATAGAGAGACCAATATATATATATATATATACTCTTTTCCCGTCTCTGTGTATGTGTATGTTTGCTTTTGTGTGCTCTGGTAGCCGAACTGCATGTCTTGCTGCAGTGCTCTCAGCGCCTTCTATGCCCCCCTTTCCGCATTCTGCTCAGGCACCCCATGCCCTTGCCTCTCTCGCGCTGTTTCTCTTGGCTCTCCTCACACTGAAGGTACGGGGGAAGGTGTCTGTAGCGAGTCTGCTGAACGCGGTAGATCTCAGTTTGCTTCGCGCTGTGTGTTATCATTGCCTGGCCATTGGTGTTTTTTCGTCACCGTGTTCTTCTTCCATCGTGTGGAAGATGTGGCGACGTGTTGCTCTTCTTCTGCCGTCTAGTCCCGCGTTGCTGAGCACATCGAGACGCAACATTCACGGCGATGTGCGGCACCACAACACCGACAGAAATAATACTCGCATCCCATGGGACTTTTCCATGGCAAGCTACGAGGAGATCAACAACGTCATTTTGCCGAAGTTTCCACGTAGCCGCCGCAAGAGTGCGGTGATTCCCCTGCTGCATCTTGCTCAGCGACAACAGGGCGGCCACATTCCAGTCACAGCAATGTACAAAATCGCAAAGATCTGTGAGGTTCCGCCGATGCACGTATTTGAAACAGTGACCTTCTACTCCATGTTTAACCGCCAACCCGTCGGGAAGTATCACATCCAGTTTTGCGTCACGACGCCATGCATGCTCTGTGGTTGCGACGACCTTGTCCACCGCACGGAGGCCTATTTGAACATCAAGATGCATGGCACAACAAAGGATGGTCTTATCACACTTGGAGAGATGGAGTGCCTCGGCGCATGCGTGAATGCCCCAATGCTTGTCGTAAGTGACTACAGTCGCCCACCGAAATTCTCGTACGACTACATGGAGGATATTACTTGGGATGGGGTTAAGCGGCTCATTGAGGATCTACGCGAAGGCCGCCCGTTCAAAGTCGGCACGCAGCGCACTGACCGCATGTGGGCTGAGCCCGCAGGCGGCAGAACGTCAATCTTTGTAAAAGAGCCACCAAAGCCGTACTGTAGAGATCTTGATGCAAAATCTGAACCACCTGCTGCTACAAAGTAGTTGTGATGGTGCTGGTAACGGTAGTAAGAGTAGTGTTAGTAGCGTTGAGTGAATGGATGGAGAGAGTGGGGGGGGGGGGTATGTGTGGAGTACGTCAAGGGGCTTGTGGGTGGGGCTTGGGGTGGGGGGGTAACAAAGTGTGTCTCAGTCTCTCTTTCTCGTGTGTGTGTGTGGGTGTGTGTGTGTGTGTGCTTCGTTGATTGCGGCGCATCCTTCCAGAAGCCATGATGCAATTTTATCTCTTTTGCATTATATGCAGCAACAACAACAACAAAAAAAAAAAGGACCGATTCATCCTATAGGATTTGCATCGACGTATGTGTACGCTGCCAGTCAATACACGTCACTATTGTGTCCCGTCACACTTGCATGTATGTCGTATATACTTTTTCTTCGCATATGCATGTAAACTTCTGTGCACGGTGAATATGGTAGCTGGCACTATAACACTGTAGGGGAAGAGAAAAAAAAAGGAGAAAAATAATGTCGTCTGAAAAGGAAGCCCTCATCAATTCCCTTCAAAATGTGCTCGCGATGCACGGTGTGCAAAGCGCGCGCGTCGTTGTTGAGATGCTTCCAGAGCACCAGTGCAGCAGTGACAGCACCCCCAAGTCTGCGGGCCTGTTAGATATTGTGGTGAGCAGTGCAGAGACGAATGAAGGGCAACTGAAGCGGCCCAGCGATCCGGTGGAAAAGAGGCTAATGATGTCGATAGATGATGATCTGCTGCCACAGGCGACAAAAAGCCACGATACCGCAGTTAAGGAGTCGCTCCTCAGCGCTGTTACTTCCCTAACCCAAGGCAGTAGCAATGAAAACATGGATGCCAGTGGCCATATGACGATGTCGAGACAGGGGTCGGAAGAAGAAATGACACATAACGAGATGAACTCTACCGTCTCTCCGGCAGATGCAATGACAAGAATTCCTGCCGTCGCCCCGGCAGAGTTGGTGGAGGAAGATGACACGGAGGCCAAAAAAGAGATTCTCTTGCAGTTTGTTGGAAAGAGTGTTTTACTGGAGGACAAACGGGCCCGGGAAAAGGCGCGGGCCTCATCTTCTCCCCGCTTGTCCTTGAATACGGCGACAAACCGGGCGTGCATTTCCTCTGGGTGGCGTGATTCTATGAGTGCTACGAAGGCATCAACCCCTGCAGCATCAGCAGGGTCGCACAGCACAAGTGATGTGATGGTGGAGGATCAAAAGGTAGCAGTTGCGCCTGTCAAGATGGCACCGTTGTCTTCCAGTCCGGTGTTCAGCATTCCCAGCAATGAATCTTCAGGGTTTGGGGGACACCCTAGCAGTGGTAACAACTCGCGGGCGCCTGGCAACATGTCTTATGTCTCCTCGCCGGAAGTGCAACATCCGCAGCAGCATGTTCCTCTGCACGAGGTGGGGGAAGATCCTCAACGACAGAGTATCTTGCTCTCTTCGTCGTTGCCACAAATGCGGCATATGGACGGGAGTAGCCGGGGCACCACGCAGGTCAGTGCCATAAAGAAGTTACCGCCAGTGGTGAAGAACAGGACCGTCAGCAGCAGTGGTACATGCGATGATGCTGATGTTGTTAGGGGGAACTCTGAGATCCTCCAAGCGCCATCGTTGGAAGCAAAGGCGATGAACAGCAAGCAACGGCTACAGGAAATGCTGCAGGAGCAACGCATAATGGAGCAGCAGAGCATGGCGGGCCGTGCACGTCACGAGGAGTTGATTAGGGAAGCCGAAAAGTATTTGCAAGATTTGCGTAAGGCAAGAACGGGTGAAGATGAGAACGCCGACTCGGCACAACTTCCGGTGATAAGTTCACACAAAGTGTCGTTGTCTAGCCACCATTCAGTGCCCACATCCTCATCTCCCATCGCTGCAAATTGCACCAATCCCATAAAGGTGGTGAAGTTCACGATGCCGGAAGGGGAAAAGGCGAAGGACGAAGTGGTGGCACAGCTGAGCACCAGCCATGGCGGCCTGCAGCATCTGTCCAGCAAGGACAGGATTTCCATGATGCTTCGAGAGCAGCAAAAGATGTTGAGTGAGAAGAAGGCGGGCGAGCAGGAGTATCAAAAGCTGCTGCTGCAGGCCATTGCCTACCACGATGGAAAGAAGAAGCTGAAGGAGGTGCGGCAGCAGGAGTTCAAGCGAGCAGAACACTCAAAGAATCATTCTGATTGACCGGCTAGCCAAGTAAATGATTGATGTATCCATGTATGCGAGAAGGAGGAGGAAGAGAAAGAGGATGTGGTTTACGCGGGCGAACCCATGCCCCGTTTTGCTGTAGGTATGTCTTTGGATGGGCAGGGGGGGGAGGAAAGCAGTGGGATGGGAACATGGTAAGCAAGCGGCTGTTTTGATAGTGGGAAAAAACGAGAAAAGACGGACTCGAAATAAATCGGATCATGGTTTGGTATGAGAAAAGTTTTTTTCTTTTTTTTGGAGAGGCCGTTTTCCCGCTGTTGCCACCTCTACCGCTCGACGCACCACATTTCGCCTAACGCTAGCGGAGGTAGCGAGAAAAAACAAATAAAAGGTTGGATGAGTGCATGTATCTTTCTACACAACTACAACCTAAGTCGGATGGATTTGGAACCGCGTGCAGAGCGGGCTGATGTGTTGCAACAGAGTCAATGGATGCAGACGGGGATCAAAAGGGGGTGGTTTGGGTGTCGCTGCGGTTGAGTGCGCTCTCATCTTTCGCATTCCCTTCTGCGTTTCTTATGTGTTGTGGGCATGTTTGCGTCCATGGTTTAAGTGTGCTCGTCTTTGCTCTTGCACCCGTTTCAATTCCATGCTTTTTCTTTAAATATTATTCTACGTGATAATAAAAGTACTAAAAAAAATAAGCACACGCACACACACACTCATATATATATATATATATATGTATGTATATTTATCTTTCTGTGTGGGTGCGTGTATATGTAGACATATGCAACTCGTGGTCAAGAGCAGATGAAGCGTTTCTTTTTTTTTTTCGGGAAGAAAAGGGATGAGGCGCACCGGCTCATTGGTGATGATGATGACGCTGCATGTTTTGTTTTTTTCCTGCAACTTGGGAGACACTAATGCTGGTGTCATAGTTCCTTGTGTTTTTTTTTTCTCTTGTTGTTGTTGGCAGCGTAAGTTACGCTGTTTTGGTTTTATGTTTCTGTTGCTATTCGCATGACTCACCGCTGCACCGCTCCAGTACGGATGAAAAGAAGTGGTGCATCTGAATGGGATGCGCGGAATAGTCCGATGGGCGAAAAAAAAATTGTTTTTCCTTTTGATTACTGGCCCTTTCACTTTGTTTTGTTTGTTAACCTGCAGTCCTTCGCGCCGCCTCTTTATTCGCCATGCAGCGTTTGTCTCGCGTGCGCATCTGCGCTGCATAATATTTCCGGTTTTTTTTTTTTTTTTCTTTTTTCACCCGCCCAACTCCTCCACTGCCGCTAAAAGAGAGTGGGTGCTCTGCCCCGCGAACACTTGAGTGGCTGCGCTGCCGCTGTGATAACCGCGTGGTGGCAGAAGCAAAGGGTGGGGGAATAAATATTGTTACAAGCAGAATAAACAGAGCAACGCACAAGATACATATACACATACACACATATATATCTGATAGGCATAAGGTGGTGCGGTGGGCTTGTGGTGTGATACAGTAGTAAAAATAGGCAACTGCAATCGTAACGGGTCATGCACGTAGATCCTAAGAGCATCGGAGCTGGCCGAGGTGACTTTGGGCCTGACTCTAATTCTGACGCTGAGAACGACCCCCACGCCGATGCCCACGATTGCCGCACCGGTCATGCGTGTGTTAGTTCGGCGAGCAGTATTGCCCCTCGTAGGCGGGAGTGGGTGAAGGTGAATGTGGGTGGGACATGCTTCACGACAACCGTTTCAACGCTGTGCGCGGATCGTGAGAGTCTACTCTTTCTCCTGGTTCAGGCCGAAATAGAGCGGATGGCCCCTGTTGACAAGGATCCAGACTGTGCCATTCTACTTGATCTTGACCCGCTGTTTTTCGCGCCTATTCTGAACTACCTTCGGCACAAGGTTCTCATCATCCCACCTGGTGTCCCCGCTTCCGGTGTGTTGGCCGTCGCAGAGTACTTAAACCTGGAAGGAGTGATGCGGCAGCTTGCGCCAGAGCGCCACACGAAGAGACAGCTGCTATATAGTTGGGGTTCAGGGGCCTCTGGTGAATTAGGAACGCAGAATTTTCATGACTGCAACATACCGACATTAGTGGCGATCACACCATTCGGTGTGCGTGTGGTGGATGTTGCTCTTGGTGCCAACTACAGTTGCGCACTCTCAGACGATGGCAACATCTATGCATTTGGAAATGGTGATTGGGGTCAACTCGGGCTCGGCCCTCCGCATTTGCTCGATGAACACCCAGACGACAAGTCAGCGGTTGTGACAGTACCGCAGCGCATTCCTCTGTTTGAGCGTAACCCCGCTTTGTATGTCGCTGCTGGATATGCGTATGCCATGGCTCTAACAACGGATCATCATGTGTACTTCTGGGGAAACAACAACCACGGGCAAAGCGGATTGGGACCACGCTACTTCGACTACTCCCTGCGCAAGGTGGAAGAGCCAACCCTTGTGGAGACGCTTGAAGGGAAACGCATCGTACAGCTGGGCTGTGGCAGTTTTTTTAGCCTGGCGCTTGGTGACGACGGCACATTGTACAGCTGGGGATTGCTGGAGTGTATGGGTTTAGGTTCCCTGGAGGAGGTGCGTGCGACTATCCGCGATCCCCTCCTCATCAGCGAATCACTCAGCGCCGAGAAGCGAACGGTGGTGCTCGTTCCGCAGGTGGTGCGTGTGCCAACGGAACACAAGCTCGTGCGTGTACATGCAGGGCAGTGGCATAGTGGGGCGATCAACGCAGCTGGTGAACTTTTTACATGGGGTATCGGATACCAGGGCCGTCTCGGCCACGGTGACAAGGAGCCAGCTCTCTTTCCAACAAGGGTGCGTGGTGCACTCACCGGTCAACGTGTTGTGGATGTTGCGTGCGGTTCTTTTCATACAGTGGCGTTGACGGACCACGGCGCTGTTTACTGCTGGGGCGACAATGCCAGTGGTCAGTGCGGAGCAAAAACAAGCGTAGATGCCGTCACATCGCCGTACCGCGTTGTGAACCTTGAGTTTGTTGCAGGAGGTGTCGCCAAGGGGATTTCCTGCGGCCGTCAGCACAGCGTAGTAGTGATGCATGGCCCCCAGCCATGGTGTCAGCGCCCATGCTGCAAGCTTGACCACAACGGTAGACCGATGGCCCCGCATGGGCAGGTATTTACCTTTGGTGAGACTGGGCGATCAGGGGGTAGTGGGGCTGGGAGCAGTACAACATGTGTCACCAGACTGCAGGAAAACAAGCTTTACCGCCAGTTCCGTCTCGTACCGTCCCTAAAAGATTTAAATGTTACCAATGTCAAGAGCGGTTTACATCACACATTTGTTTTCGCAGAGGAGTTGACTTATGCGACGTCGTCAGCAACATTTGGAGGGGGTGCTGGGGGATGGATGGGAACCACCGACGTTATGGATAACTTATGTGTGCAACAAGCTCCACCACCGACAGAATGGATGTCTGCAGACACTCCTGTTACAGCAGGAGCGATAGGGCGAAAAGTGCGTAGAGGAATGGAGCAGTGATGTGATGTCTCGGGCGGGAGAGGGGAGGGTGCTTCGCTTTCTTTTGTTTTTTTTTTCCCCCTTACTTTTTTTCTAGGAGCTTGTGAAGAGAATGTCAACTGAGATAAGGCTACCTATTCATCTACCTGGTCCCCGTCTTTTTTCCCTTGAGGTATAACAGAAGGAGCGCGCAGTCTTTTTGGGGGTCTTCCCAATTTTGAGTTTTTATTTTGCCATCCCACCTGCCCCCTAATTCCCTCCCCGCGAGGGGTTCTTTAGGGTGGAAAGACTCCTTAAAGTTGCCACTTCGTAAGTTATTGATTGTATAGCCCCCCCCCCTTTGGTCTACATGGAAGAGATTTCTGGTTGCTATGGTTATAAATGGGGTTTTTTTTGATGCGGGCGCTCCTACGACAGGATTCAAGATGCATTTTGGTTTCCACCTTTTGTATCTCGTAATTCTTCTAGGATTATAGATAAGGGTAGGGCCGGCCGATTCGATAAGTGGATATTCGTTCGTGCACACTTATTTGTCCGGAGTGCTATGTCATTTGGTGGCCACCCTCTCCTCTTCTTGCTGGTGGTGATGGTGGTCAGTTTCTTCCCACACACACACACATTTGATCAGTGCATATTTCGTGTGGCCTCTCTCAATACCATTCTGCAACGGGGCATCTGAGCATTGACACAGGCGTATATGTACGTTGAAGAGCCTAAACCACCGTCACTATCATTGTTGTTATCATTTCTGTTATGAACTGCAGTAGCCGAGCAGCGTGGGGGGGGGGGGTCACTAAAAGGTGTCACAGTCCTGTTCACGGGTTGTTTCCTGTGTTTTTGCTGCGTTCATCTAATTCCGCCCCCCCCCCTTCTCCAACACCATCTCGGACAGCAACATTGTGTTCATCTCCATTTTGCATAACGAATCTCACCATTTACTTCGTTGATGATCCCTGCATTACACCCGCTCTCTTTCTCTCTCTGTCGGTCTGTGTAGAGGGGGGCTCTGGTATTTACCTTTCATCTTTCTCTTTCTCTCGGCCGTGTGGGTGTCGCCGTTGGCGTTTTCGTTGGCACTTCTCGTCTTCCCGTCTGGTAAATCTCATCTACATTTTTTTCTTACTCTTTCTCTTCTTTCGCGTTACCTTTCCGGTTGCATAGAGTGGGTATTTCGGCTGTCTTTGTTGTTGTTGCAGCACAGCAACCAGCGCCAATACCACCCGTACTACTAGTAGCAACAGTAATACGCGACTCTCGGCAGGCGAGTAGAATCGAGCCCGGGTACAGACGCCTCCATTGCCGTCTCTTCTCCAGGGACGGTCAATGCTCGGGATGCACGGCACTCCACAGCCGCAGGTGACACCGGCACATCGTTTCCCCGCAAGTCGTCCGCCGCCTGTCGACAAACCGGACTTTCGTGAGGGGTCGACACTGAAGGAACTTGACAGGCGAGGTCATGTTGTCGGCAGGTTTCGTTGCGGGAAGCTGCTCGGACGTGGGGGCTTTGCGAAGTGCTACGAGGTGGAGCAAGATGGCGAGTCCTACGCCCTCAAGGTGATTGATCGCTCTATTCTGCAGCGGGTCAAGACGCTGCAGAAGTTGCATTCAGAAATTTTAATTCACCGACGCATGAAACACAAAAATATTGTCAACTTTATTCGCACCTTCCAGGATGAGTGGAATGTGTACATCCTGCTAGAGAAGTGCAGCAACCAAACTCTCATGGAAGCATCAAAGCGTCGGTCGCGGTTCACCGTCCCCGAGACGCAGCACATTATGCTGCAGTCGCTCTCTGCCATTCAGTACATGCACGACCAGTGCGTGATTCATCGCGACCTGAAATTGGGCAATATGATGTTAGACACCAATATGAATGTAAAAATCGGCGATTTTGGTCTGGCTGCGGAGCTGCGGTACGACGGCGAACGGAAGCGCACCATTTGTGGCACGCCGAACTACATTGCCCCCGAGATTATTGACGGCGCGCAAGAGGGTCACAGCTACGAGGTAGACATCTGGTCGCTTGGCGTCATTCTCTACACGCTGCTGGTGGGTGACCCGCCGTTTCAGACGGCTGATGTGAAGGCGACGTACCGCCGCATACGGCAGTGCAGATACGAGTTTCCGGCGCATGTGGTAGTTCCAGAGAGCGGCAAGGAGCTCATCCATCGCATCCTGCAGAGTCGCCCTGATCACCGCCCGACACTCATAGAGATACGCACACACGCCTTCTTCCGAAGCCCAGCACCCCCCACAAGCGCGCCGCTCTCGCTGTTTCCAGTCGATTCGCGTCGTCAGGTGGAAGCCGAAGAACATTTGCATCATCACCAACAACAACAACAACAACAACAGCAACAGAAGCACCAACAACAAGGGCAATGGAAGGGTTCTGAGGGGACTGGTGGCGCTCCGATTGCGCAGGTACGACGTGAGATGCTGCGGCCGATAGGTCTCAACGCAATGGCCTCAGGAAACCACCAGACGAAACCCGGCATGGATTATGCCGACCCCCTCAACGCTGGTGGACTTCCTAATAGCAACGGTAACAAAGTATTGGGAGGGGTGACACCTCGTATGAGGACGGCCCGTCAACCACCACCACCGCGTGCACCAGAGCCTGTCGAAGAAGGTGCGGCACAAGCATGCGTGCTGCAGTGTAATTTGGACGAGGAAGAGAAAAATCATCTGACCGCCGTTCATGACCGTCTGCATCAGACGCTGCTTGTGGATGTCCAGCCACGGGATCAGGGGGGGCCATCTCAGTTGGCTAGAGCACCTGTGCCTGAAGTGTTGGATGCAGTGGAAGGGGAAGCGCTAAACCCCTCGTCCCTGCCGTCTGTGTGGGTAACGGATTTCGCTGACTTCTCCTCAAAATATGGTCTTTGCTACAGACTAAGCACTGGTCATACGGGTGTGCACTTCAACGACTCCACCAAGATGGTGTGGGAGCCAATTACAAACCGTGTGGAGTATTATGCGCGCATTAAGGAGGTTGTCACACACAGCACGACCTGCGTTGTACACGCAAAGGATCAACGCGAAGCGTTTCATATGGAGACGTTTCCCGAGAGCCTCACCAAGAAGGTGACGCTAATGAAGTACTTCAAGTCGTATCTGACGCGTGCACGCGGTGTGCGGGAGGGTGTAGAAGTGGTGCGCTGTTCGCCCTACGTGTCCCCGACGCCAGTGCTACTTAGTGAGCCGCACATGATTGAGGACATTGTGTACGTCAAGCGGTGGCTTCTGACGTCGCAGGCGATGATATTTCGCCTTTCAAACAAGACGATTCAGGTGTGTTTTCATGACAAGGCAGAGGTGATTCTCAGCTCCGAGTCGCGTGTCGTGACGTACACAGATGCCTCAGGCTACCGCACCACGATGTCGCTCGCGTCTGTTGCGTCAAGATCCAAAGATATCGCCGCGCGGCTGCGCTATACCAAAGACATTCTCTGCGATCTCATACAGAACCGTGAGCTGTAGGAGCGTTGGCAGAGGTGGGGAGGGGAACCATACACACATGCAGAGACTCAGAGATAGAGAGGGGCGGTTGCGTCATGGGCCCGCCAGCTCATGTCGTTGCCTCCCATCCCTTCACCCTCTTTTCTTTTTTGCACTGCACCACGTTTCCCTGATGTTGATGTTGATTTCTTCGTGCTTCAAGGATGTTCGTTTGTGCATGAAAGTACCCATTCCTTCTCTATTCATATACCATCACCTGCCTATTTGCATGTTTTCCTCCCTCTATTCGTGATGCCTACGGAGCTACACGTTGACAGGGAGCGGGGAAGGAAAAAAAAAAAAAACACAAAGAAGCACGGCGGTGGACACATGAAATATGTGAGATAATGAAGGAGGCATGCGTCTGGCGCCGGAATCCCTCGCACACATTTATTCGTACGCTTGTATAGACGTACTGCCTTGGTGGGGCAGTGGCTGCAGCTTTAGATGTTTGGGTTGCAGTCTGTTCTTTTTTTTTTCCTTTTCTTAAAAAAAAAAAGCAAAAGAAAACCTTTTAATCTCTCTTTTCAGATTGTAGATGCACTGCCTTTTTTTTTTTTTTGCTTGTTAGATGCAATAAGACAAGAGGACAAAAGATGGGTGAATCGTTGTGAAAGCCAATAAAATTGAGGCAGCGGAAAGATATCATGTCCTTTTGTTATTTTTTAGACTTCACGATGATGCGGGCGCGCATCATCATATAAAGAAGGGTGATGAAAATGAAAAAGAGGTGCTGCAGAAGAGGGGTGAAGGCAGCACCTAACGAGGGAAGGCAGAAGGAGTGGAAGTATACTTCTCTTCAGTCACTGATGCTACCACACACCACTACTTCTATTACGGCTGCTAGTACTCCCACAGTTGCCTTACCCTTTGCCTTTGCATTTTCACCCGTCTTTTTTCTTCCCTTTTCCTTTTCCTTTTGGGTTTTTGCTACTCTGCGCACTGCTAGGCCTTGGAGAGAGACTGTGTGTGACAGTCTGAAGACGAGTGTCGCAGCAGCAGAGTGTAGACATACGCCTATACAACCAAGGGGACACGCAGAGAAGCGGGAGAATTGTGGTGCCTCGTGAGAAGAAGGATGCTTCGAAGAGAAATCCTCCACCCCTGCCTCTTTCCCTTGGAAGCACCGCTGGGACGGTGAGGGGTGGGGAAATGTTTGGACGAGGCACTCCATGAAGCGTGCGGTACGTTATACGGATACTGTTGGGAAACGACGGTGCAAAGAAGGGGAGAGAGGGGGGGAGGGGTGGAAGTAGAGGGTTTTCAACACATTATCCCGCCCTCGTACGCTGCTGCCTTGAAGAGGCGGGAAAGTCATTGTGGTGCCACCAATCCGCAGAGAAAAAAGGAATGCGCGGAACCACCGATGTGCTCTCCATGATCACCTCTTCCTCTAACCCAGACGCCGGAGGTTGATGGTACTGACTCCATGTGGCAATAATTTGCCTCTATCGAACAGCCCACAACAGGGAGGGGAGGGGGTGCTAGTAGATGCTCTTTCCTGTTGGTGGAGTTTTTTTTTCCTTCATACGGGGTGATGCTGTTGTGACGAAAAGCGAGTCGTGGAACACCGAAGCCTGCAGTCCGCGGCACATCACCTGCTGGGCTCTGGTATTGCAGCCACGCAGAATACGGCTTGTTTCGCTGACTTTCTTTTGTTCTTGTT
This sequence comes from Trypanosoma platydactyli, assembly GCA_030849675.1. NCBI lineage: Eukaryota > Euglenozoa > Kinetoplastea > Trypanosomatida > Trypanosomatidae > Trypanosoma > Trypanosoma platydactyli. The sequence goes on along the minus strand of JASANU010000840.1, from coordinate 33,851 downwards.
CTTCTGGGCGAGATTGATGTTGTACCGAAAATCGAGTTCGGCGAAGGCGAACTTTTTGTGGTGAAGTGGAAGGACGCTGATTGGGGCATTCAGCCGCGCGCCTTTGGCGTGGTTCTCAACGCTCCTCCTTTCCTGGGACTTGGGGAAGCTTGAGAGGTGGTCAGATGGTCTGATGAAGTGCCCTCGGCATAACTTCCCCGTCCTGACGTTGATTGGTCACCCGAACTTTGCATGCCGAGTGTGGGGAGTGTGTGTCACTTGAAGGAGCATCGTGCATGCAGACTTCGCGGTGACGTCATTTTCAGCGTAGTGTTCAGTCTCGATGGCAGGTACGTATGTAGCCCAGCCGCTAGCAATACACCGCAGATGTGGTTATCAACAGCCGGTAGAACATGCCTGTTGCTGCGAGGCCACATTGACATTCTTGCGACGTGTGCCTGCTCTTCAGATGGAAAGTGCATTGTTAGAAGCGGTGATATCATTCTATTTGCGTTGTTGGTGAATAGTGGCGCCAACGTGCTGCGGCCGTCGGCTACCGATGATTACTTGGGGCCGTGCGTCATCAGTTGTTGCGTGCGTCTGGCTCTCTACTGTCGCTCTCCGTTCTTTTGCCTCCGTTCGCCACTAGCGCTGCACTTTTTTTTCACCTCCACTGCTGCTGCCGTTGTTTGCATTGATAGCGAGCGCGGGTGCGTATGAGCACTGGAGACAATGTCATCGCCGTGCTGAGTTGTTACGGCAGCAGAAGCAGCGGGAAGCTTCACATGCGCTTATATGCCGCAGATTGCCATCGCTCGAGATCCTCCATTCGTCACACTCCTCAGTAGTGCTGTTTGGCTCCTCTTGCCATTTGTTGCCCCGTCCTCGTCTCTCGGATCTCTTCTTGCTTTTGTTGTTGTTGTTGTTGTTTAAGGTCCCACTAACCGCTTGATTGTTTTTTTTTTTTTCTGCGACACTGAAACAAAATGCCATCACATGTCCGCATCGTCGTCCGCACGAGGCCAACGGACTTCGCCGCTGACGCTTTTCGAATTGTGTCCAACAACACAATCAGCATTGCACGAGCCGCGGACGCAGAAGCAAAAGTGGAGCATCATACGTCTTTGAGGCCTCTCGCGAGTGGTACCGAAGATGCAGCGAAGGAGACACTGAATTACAACGTGGATTCTGTGCTGAACAATGTATCTCAGGAAGTTGTGTACGACTCGACCGCTTCCGAGTTGGTGGAGTCTGCATTGCAAGGGTTCAACTGCACGTTGCTGTGCTACGGTCAATGTGGCTCTGGCAAAACGTACACGCTCTTTGGTGCTGACACCTTCCCCACACGTGGTTGTATCCCGCGCGCCATCGAAGAACTCTTCAATTTGATAAAGGTATCGACGAAGCGCGAATTCAGCGTGAGTCTCACTTTTGTGGAGGTGTATGGGGAACAGGTGTTTGATTTGCTCGCGGGGAAATCAGCGGCAGCAACAGCAGGAGGAGGAAAAAGAGGGATTGCCTCAAGTCCCACAACGTCTGGTGACAGGAGCAATGCAAAAAATAAGCTGAATGTCACCATCGACGGTAGTGGAGCTGTTGTGCTTCGTGGGGTGAAGCAACGGCAGTGTAGCAATGGGGAAGAGGCACTTTCTGCGGTATTTGAGGGGATGCAGAAGCGGATGAGCTGCGCCAACCAGCTCAATCCGCAGAGTTCTCGTTCTCATGCGGTGCTGACGTTCTACATTGTGAGCAAAAGCCTTGTGGACAGCGACGCCATGACACACCACTCGCGATGTAATTTTGTTGATTTGGCGGGAAGTGAACGGCCGAGCTCGCCACAAGATGAGGCTGCGCGAAGGGAAATGCAAATGATCAACCGCTCGCTTATTATGCTCGAACAGGTTGTTCTCGCGATGTCTGGAAGTCGCCCACGCCACGTGCCGTACCGACAGAGCAAACTCACAATGCTGCTAAAGGACTCCATTGGTGGTACCAGCAAGACAACACTGATTGCGAATATTTGGCCAGAGCAGCGGCACATGGAGGCAACGTTAGCAACACTAAATTTTGCGAAGCGTCTCGTGCGTGTGGAGTCTCACCCATCTGTTCATGCCTTGATGGACCCACAGGCGCAGATCAAGATGCTGCAGAAGCAGGTGGCTAGTCTGAAAGCGGAGTTGCGCATGCAGGACCAGATGGCCGGTCGTGAAGCAGTCGCCACTGCACCACTTGACAGGGACGAGATACAGGCCGCACAGGATCGAGTTATGCCGTTTGTTGATGGCACCGTCCCTCGTGTGAACGTGACCTGTGTGCGCGATATGCACGCGTGTTTCTCTGTCTTTAAGCAGCTACTAGATGAGCGAGTTGCTCAAATAAGAGATTTAGAGCAGCAGCTGACCATTACACCGCGCCCTGGCAGTAGCTCTAGTGGGAGGGGATTGCCTAGGCACAGGGGGAGCTCGAAGCAGCACTCTGTTTTGGAAACAAAGGAACAAATGGGATATGCGAACACCACCGCCGACAAAAACACTGGCATCGGCATGGGCACGACAGAAAAGCCAAGTCCCGGACTGCGCGATATGTTTCAGCTACAACAACAGGCACGTGGGACTAATGCTTCCAAGAGCGCGTCGCACACAACTCTTTCTACGGGAGCATCAGTGAAAGGGGGCTCTGAGGAGTACGCTTCCACGCCTGATAAAGTAACAACGGTAACAACAAGCAGGCCAATTCCTCCTGCACCACCTAAATTAGGGCCTGGGGAGGTGTCAGTGAAGACATTGCCTTCTTTTGATAGCTTCAACACCCGCAATCCAGAGAATAGTGCTATCAATACCGTTCCATGTACCGCCAAACCCGATAGCAAATCAACCGCTTCAGATTTGAAACCAATTGGGCGACAAGGGGGTGTTGTGCGTGACAGACGTGCGGCGTTTGAGGCGTACAAAAGGACCGCCGTAGGCGCATCTCAGATGAAGTCTATAAAAGACACGCAGGACCTTCTCATGGAGAAGAATGAAATCGTTGTGCACCTTCAGCGGCGGGTTGAGGAGCTCAAAGCACAAGCCGATTCATGCAAATGGAATGATCAAGAGAAGATCACACCGGGGGGGGAGCTTACAGCGACTCGATGCTTTTCTATTGAGTTGCCAGGGTCACCGCCTGGTGTTTCAGAAACAAGTAGTATCGTCAACGATGCTACAACGGCCATCATCGATGCTGCTTCTCCCTTTTCTGCCGATGTCCTCCCCAAGATTCCCCCAACGGACACAAAAGCTCTTTTGCGCCACACATCGAGTGCCCTCACAAGGGCTACAGTGGAACATGGTGCTGTCGTCAAACAACTCAACCGACTTCGTGAGGCCTTTCTGAACAACTTCCAGTACTGGTACCAAATGTATATGCAGTCGTCGTTGCTGCAGCCGCGGGACGAGAAAACGCTAAATGGCACCGCTGTGCACCTCGAACAGCCCTTCACTGCGAAGGATCGGATCTCTTCTCCTAATGAGGCACGGCGTGTGCGAATTCAGCATGTTGAAGGTGATCCACACTACATGGACTTTGGCGAGCAGTATGAGACAGCGAAAATGCGGCGACGAGTGCAAGAAGACCCAGAGAGCGCGACTTTCTACGCTGCGCAAAAACTCGCTTCGAGGTTCTCGTCACGCTAATGTCTCATGTGGGTGGGGAACAGTACAACTTGAGAGGCCGGTCTTTGCGTAGTTGTGGTATGTGTTAAAGTGGTGGGAGGGGTCGATGAAAACACCGTGCGTGTCCCCTCCTCTGTGCATGTACAGATGTACTCAAAACCCTTCCACAGAAGTGAGGGGAAAAGCGCCAACAGCTCAGCGACCGGACGAAAACAAAAACAAGGGATATGGGAAAATGAACTTACAGCGGGTTCGGTAAGTTTTTTTTTTATTATTTTTTCTTCTCCTTTGATCTTGTTTTTTCGTCCTTATATATTTATATTTATATATACATATATACTGCATGCGTGTTGGTTTCTCCTGCACTTTGCTGCTCTGATCAGTACTTTTGGTCAAAGTGTGCTTCCCCCCTCTGATTCTGAGCTCCGTCTCTCTCCTGCACAATTGTGGCCTGATGTTGCAAAGATGTGTTTACTCCTCTTGCTCTTCCCCCCGATGCAATGCGCAATTCCTTTTTCTTCTATGCGTCTGCAGCAGCTCCTGCCGGAGGTCAGAGCGAAGGGGTAGGAGAAACACACTCACATACAGAGAGAGAGAGAAACAAAAACTCAACAAGGGGGTTTGAATGGACATCACACCGGTGCTTGCCAAGGAGATCATTAGCCGATTGTGTAAATACACAGATGGTGCGGCGGCGACTGGTGTGACAACAGAGTTGGCTGCCTTTGTTGTGCGCCTGTCGCTCTTTAACTCCTCGGACTGTGATGAACGGGGCAACGTTGCAAAGACGCCAGAGGCGATTGAGGCGATGGCAGAGTCCATTTCGAAATATCTCGCCGGCTGCTCACCGCATATGATGGCGACGCTTTCGCTGCAGTTTCAGACGAATGATCTACGCAGGAGCTTCGCAACCAAGCGCCGTAATGAACGGGTGAAAGAAGAGGCGGTTACAATGCGCCTGGTGGGATCGCTCTGCGAAAACGTCTCGCGGCTACCCGAGGAGATGCTTAGCGAAATTGTTTTTTTTATTTTGCATCGCTATCGGCAACTGGGTAGCGGTGAGGGAAATATTGCAGTGCGGAGGGAGACTGCGTCGGTACTCAGCTCGGTGTTGCCGCCGTCACAGGTGCTTGCCTTTGCAAGCCAATCGGAAGCAGAAAAGAAAAGGCAGCTGGAGGAGCTGCGTCGCATTGTGTGGGGAATCCGCCTCTACAACGTGGCGGAGGAGCGAAGTGCTGGTGCTGGACTTGTTGCGTTGAAACCAAAGGCGGAGTCGTTGGTGACTTCTTTGGGTCAACGCATAGCACAGGAGCTGGAGATCGCTGCTGCTGCATGTACAAACTACACAACTTTTATGCGCTCACCTTCTGCAGTAATTTCTAAAGACGAGCGGCAGAAAATTCAGGAGGAGTATCATCTAGAGCTGCAGATGATGCTGAATCTCCGCACGGCGCGGCAGAGGTTAGAAGATCTTTCCGCACGCATTTTCGGGGAACTTATTCCCGCATATGACGCGGCGCTGGAAGAGCTCAAGAAAGTCCTCGATGAAACCTCAATGCGTGCAGATGGACTTACGCTACGCAGCAACATTCCGAAGCGTGTGGTATATCCAAAGTTCATTGCGCTCGCTGACGCATACGAGGACGCAGAGCAAGTGTTTGATTCGTTTGAGGAGATACAAGCCCTGTTGGATCTCTCCTTGTCACTTGGAGCGGTGGCAACACCATCACTTCCAAGCCCCCTACTGAGGGAGGCCTTCATGGCTGCGAAGGACGATGCACCAGCAGATCGCGCTGCCATCATGGAGCACATCGCATCTCTTGGTACAACGCCCTCCATGTTGTATGCTACGAACCCAACTGAATTACGGCAGCACCTCACCTTGCGTGCACTGAACGGCATGTGCCCGGTGACTCTAATGGAGGATGGGGTCTGCGTGGAAGGCAGAATGAGCGAGGATGACCCCGCATTTCCTGGTTTCGTTGTCCGGGCGGCGTCCGACGATGGCAGAGGCAAGTGGTACGCCTTCCGTAACGAATCTGCGTTACGGCAGTTCGCTGCCTCGCCCCTCCTTTTCATTGACAACGCCGTGCAGGTGGTGCAGCAGAACATGGTATTTGCAGGGTTGCTAGACATGCTCGACAGCCTGCCACACGAGCTGTATATTGTCGGCACACGCAAATACGAGAAGCCCGAGAAACTTGTGGTGGGAGAGGGGCGACGCGATGGGGCCACGCAGACGGGACAAATCGATCCCTACATGGATCACAACTACTGCTGGAACGAGTGGGATCTCCGTCGCCAAGCACTAAAGCTCGTGAATCTGCTTGACATGCGCACACACTCTGTGCAGACGATAGCGTCACACTTCCGCCGGGATAACAGCACACAGGCGCGGCCGCCCAGGGATGACTCGACGCAGACCACACAGGATGCAGCGGTGCAGCCGCCGCAAACGGTACAATATCTGAAGGGGCTGCGCGGCACCAGGACCTCCGCCATAGAAACCGTTCAGCGAACGTTCTTGTATTAAGAAGAGTGCCAGACAGACGTGGGGCAGCAACATGCGGGATTCTTCATGGACGGGGTTCTGGGTGATGTACAGTACTACGCCACAAGCAAACAGGAGAGTGAAGAGATTCTGGGGAGAGTCTGCTCTTTGAAACGGCAGACTTGTCTCGCAGTCGAAGCTGAGGTGCGTGCATACACACACTCATCTTTTTTTTTTTCCTCCGATTCTCTACGCATGCCTTTTTAAACTGTTTGCTTGTCCCCTCCTTCTTTTTTTTTTTCTTCCCTCGCATTGTTTTCTGACGCATCTAAATACGGCGCACACACAGTGGTAGATACTACCCAGTTGATTCTGTCAGTTCTCTGCTACAATTTATTTTTTCGCTCTCTGGGCTTCTCCCCTTTTTCTTCTGCACTCTATATTTCAGGTGGGTCTTTCTAGAGTCGGGAAGGGGAAAATCAAAGTGAAAAGGCAGTAGCAGTTACACGAAGAAGTTTTTTTTTTTTTTTGCGCAATATGTCAGACGGCAGCATTGAGCAGCGGCTCGTTGAGCGTTTCCTGCGGTACTCGGCGATCAGCAGCCAGAGCAATGCTGCCAATGTTGGAAAATGTCTACCAACATCACCGGGACAGCAGGAACTCGCGGAACTTGTGGCTGCAGAACTGCGCGCCGGTGGTCTTGAGAATGTTATCTGCGATAACCACGCGACTGTGACGGCAATCAAACGGGGGCGCAAGAAGGACTGCCCGACCGTTGGCTTTATCGTGCACCTTGACACAGTGGATGTTGGGCTGAGTCCGGTGGTGAAGGCACAGAAGTTACACTATGAAGGCGGAGATGTTTGCCTGAACAAAGAGCGTGACATTTGGCTGCGCGTTGCGGACCATCCGGAAATTACGCGGTATGTTGGGGAAGATATTTTGTTTAGCGATGGCACTAGTGTGCTTGGCGCTGATGACAAGGCGGCAGTGGCGAATGTGGTGGAGATGATCACCAGTCTTCAGCCTGACGATGAGCATGGCGACATTATTGTCTGTTGTGTGCCAGATGAGGAAGTTGGTCTCGTTGGCGCCAAACACCTTGACATCGCCACGCGTTTCAACGTGGATTTCGCCTTCACTATTGACTGCTGCGAGTTGGGAGAAGTTGTGTATGAGAACTTTAATGCTGCCGCAGCACGTATTGTATTCACGGGTGTCACGGCGCACCCCATGTCTTCGAAGGGTGTGCTGGTGAACCCGCTGCTCATGGCGGTTGACTACATCTCACGTTTCGACCGCAGCCAGACGCCGGAGTGCACGGAGGAGCGCGAGGGATACCACTGGTTCTCTGAAGTGCATGCAAACCAGAAGGAAGCCGTCTTACATGCAATGGTGCGAGAGTTTGATGCAGCGAGGTTTGAGGAGCGCAAACAAAAACTGCACGCCGTTGCGAAGGAAGTGCAGCAGCTGCACCCCACCGGTTATGTGGAGGTGAACGTGACGGAGCAGTACCACAATATCACCGACTTCATCGGAAGCGATCGCACCGTAATAAACCTTCTGTTTGAGGCGCTACGCACCGTTGGGGTGGAGCCAAAGGTGACGGCAATGCGGGGCGGGACTGACGGCGCGGTTCTTTCCGCGAAGGGCATCGTGACGCCCAACTACTTCACCGGCGCGCATAACTTCCATTCCAACTGTGAGTTTCTGCCAATATCGTCGTTTGTGAAGTCGTTCGAGGTGACGCGGCAGATTGTGCTTCTGGCGGCAAAGCTGCCGAAGCGGGCCGTATCGCAAGTATAAAACGAGTCGGGGTCGCCAGAAGCACGTGAGGGGTCGGACGTCATTGCGGCAACCGCAAGTCAAACAAAAACGCAAAGGGGGTGAAAAGAATGTGGAATTCCGGGCGGGATGTGCTGCCGTGCATGCGCCACTGAGATGGACCCCGCACCATCCTCTGTTTGGTCTTTATTTGTCCCTGCCTTCTCCCGTGCAGAGAGTGGGAGGTGATGTATCGTAACGTGTAGCGTCTGCAGAGATGTCCACCACCACCCCCCCCCCTTTCTTTTTTTCTACTGCGTAGGGCTCATGTTGCGTATGACGGACCGCTGTGATCACTTTTTTTTTTCTTTTTTTCTTCGCCTTATTTTGGGGTTCTGTCGTTGTTCATATATTTATTTCTGCCCTTGTGTTGTTTTATGTTCAACCGCCTCTTTTTTTTATCTCCCCTCTTTATGTGCATCCTGCCACGCTTCATTATTTGAACACCCCGCTTGCTTATGCGTGGAATGCCTTCAAAGAGCTTGTGACATGGCGGCACTGTAGACCACCCTAATTCATTATCGTGATTCTCTTTCTTCTACCCGCGGTCTCCACACCATAAAAGTACGAGTATTGTTCTTCCGTTTCCCCTCCGTCTTTCCTTTTTAAATGTTGTCTGTGTGGGAGGGAACTAACGGATTGTCCCTTTTTTTTTTTCTTTCTTGCTTTTTCTTTTCTTCGTTTCCTTTTAGAGCGGAAGAGGAGAAAGTGACTGAGGCATGGAGGAGTCGCAAGTTTCCCTGAAGTCCCTAACACCGCTAGATGTTAAGCAGCTCTCAAGGCAGCAGAAGTTGGTGCTTTTGCGGCTACACCGTGAGGCTGAAACACGCAGCGCCAGTGTGGTTCTTCTTCTTGGGACCGATCTTCTTGCAGGTGGCACTAGTGGAATCAACGCAACGGAGCTCTCGCTGATCTGGGAGCAAATTCTCATTGCCGCACTCGACTGCGGCAGGTTGGATACCGCACGGCAACATCTCAATATTCTGCAGAAGCGGTTCGGCAAACAGTCGGTGCGTGTGCGCCAACTTGAGGGGTTGTGTCTGGAGGCCGATGGGAAGACCGCAGAGGCGGTGCAGTTGTATCATGCCATCCTTAAGGACTCTCCGACGGACGCCTTTCCTGTAAACCGACTTTGCGCGATGATGAAGAGTGAGGGAAAGTACGATAAGGCAATTGAGGTGTTAGAAACGCAACTCGTCTACACCGGGGAGGATGGGGAAAAACAGAGGTACCTTGATGTGCATCGCAGCAGTAGCCTAGCTGCTTACCGTGAGCTATCGAACCTCTACTACCTCTGTGGAGACACGTGCAAGGCCCTTCACTACGCTGACGAGGCAATGCTGTTTAGCAGCAGTTCCTACCTTTCTCATACCCGACTGGCGGAGCTTTACTACATGGTTGGTGATTACAAATGTAGTCTCATTGAATACGCGCAGTCGCTTCGTCTCAATGATCACCCGAACAACTGCCGTGCGGCGTACGGGCTGTGGATTGCGGCCAAAAAGGTGGTGCGACAGACAAAGTTGGCACCATCATCGCACTCTGCAGAGAGTGAACAGGTCGAGGAGGCACTGGAGCTTCTCGCCTGGGCCGAGAAGAAGTTGCTCGAAATGTACGATGGCAGCCCAATGCTCTCCGCTCTTGTAGCCATGTTGCGGATTGGCGTTTGATGTTCAGCGAAATAGAGGAGGGGTGGGCCGTGATGGCATGAAAGACGGAAGAAGTGAAGGTAGGAGGAAAGAAGGGGAGGGGGTGGCAAAACAAAAAAGAAATTAATGAAGGAAACTGTTCTTGCTGCGTTTGGGGTGGAGGGAGGGGGGGGGTAACCGAGGACCAAGAGAAGCAGATAACTGTGCAACACGCTGAAAGACCGAAATGGGTAGGACGTAACATCCATACAAAATGGTGCAAATTCTTGTGGCGCTTAGACGTCCGTTTCTCTCCTCTCTTCCCCTTCACACGCACACACACACACTCTTCCATCCTACTCTCACGCCATGATAGCATTTCCATTGCTGCTTGGTAAACTAACGTAAATAACGAACAAAAAGATGGTGGTGGGAGGGAAAAGGGTGAAAAGCATTGGAGGACGGTGTCAACAGCACCAGCATGGTCATTTTTGATTAGCAACAACCGAAACGAATAGCCATGCGACGAAAAGGAAGTGGAAGATGGAAGACAGATAAAGGAGGAAAGGCGGGGGAGCTGCGCATGTGCACGTGCAATTATTCCCCTTCCTCTCTCTCTCTCTCTCTCTATATATATATATATATATATATATATCTTTGTGTGTGTGTGTGCGTTGATAACTTCTTTCCTTGTCATTGTGTTGCTTTGACGCCTACATTTACCCTGTGTTTCACCCTTGATGTGATGGTGCAGCCCTTCTTCTTTGCCTCTTCACTTTTGCTTCGACCCTTCTCTCCTTCAATTCAATTCATGTTTCTTTTTTTCTGGGCATTGAGGGGAGGACGCTAGGAAAGAGGGACAAAGTCGAGGGAGGGCAGATCACGCCGTGCATCGACAGCATCGCGGAGATCCTCGCACTCCTCACATGTCATCAGTGCTGGGTGACTCAAATGTGTCCGAGGAAGTGACGTGCCTCAACTCGCCGACACCGTCTGCTAGACATGACATGACTTTTGCTCCGTCTTCATCGTCTCGCTCTCGCTCTCAACCTCCTCCTGCTCCTCCTGCTCCTCCTGCTCCTGCTCCTCCTGCTCCTGCATTTGTATATCCGCCACCTTCCGCATCAGGTGCACATGCAGCGGGTGGGGAGCGGCGGGTCAACACCTCTGCCGTGGTGGGAAGTGTGCGTGGGACGATGGAATACCAGCAAGCGTGGGATGTGGAGCTGTGGCGTGCGATTCAGGTCTCGCAACTCCGGCAGCAATTGCAGGAGCAGAAGAAGAAGGCTCTTGAAGGGCTTGCACAGTTTGTTAATGCGCGCCAGAAGCAGGCGCTGGCGAAATTTGAGATAAAGGAGCAGGACCTCATCCGCAGGGAGAAGCGTTTGGCAGAGGAGGAGAAGCAAATGGAGAAGCGGAAGTGGCGCCTTGCAGAGATGGAGAAGGACATACGGCACGTACGAACGCAGCTGGCGGATGCGCGGCGGCGGGCGGAAGCGGATGCGAAAGTAGAAGTAGAGCGCGCCAAAGAGGACTCTCTTCACTCCTTGGCACTGCAGGAGAAACGTCTACATGCAGCCGAGGCGCAGGCAAAGCATGCCGAGGAGCGATTGCGACAGGCTCAGCGGGACTACCTGACGCTTTCAGAGGAGTTTAACCGCTTCCGCACACGTGAGCTCACCGCACCACCTGAGAAGGTCTCTGTTGTGGAGAGCCGTGTGCGAGCGGAATTTATGATAGAGCATAAGGCGATGCAGGATCACCTTGAGCGGCAACATCATGAGCGGGAGCAGCAGCTTGTAAAGCACAATCGTGAGCTTGAGGAAGAAAATAAGCGACTTACTGCACTGGCAACAAAACGAAAGGAGCAGTTGCGACGTGCCACCGATGAAGTGGCGCAGTTGAGACTCTCCTGTGAGGCGCTAGAGGAAAAGTTGCGTCGGTTGCAGCAACCAACGGAATCAAAGATGAGTGCCAAGGTGAAAAAGCCGAAGGAGAGTCACATGTTGCAGCCGCTAGCCTTTGCAGATGCCGTTGCCATCTCGTCTGTTACAAAAGAGATTGAGCGGCTGCGGCATGAGCGTCAGGTTGTCGTAGAAGGGAGCGCGGGTGCACTGGATGAAGACAGCGACGTGGTTCGCTGTCTGGATGAGAAGATTAACGATATGGTTAAGCGCCTTCACTCCAGTGGTCAGCCGACACCGGTTATTGCCATATGACTGCTACCTCTTCCGACGCCACACCGTATCCACGCATGCATATGGTGTTTTATATAAAGACAACTTGGCATCTCCTCATCTATATACACACATACATACATATGCAGATACATATATGTATATTGGCGGAGGCGGTGGAGGAGCTTATTCGTCTTTTTTTTTCACTTAGTTTTCTTCTGCTTTTTTATTGTTTCTGCCTCTTTTATTTCCGTCGATGTGGCTTGGTTGGAGTAAATCATTTTCATTCGTCTGTAGCTTTCTGCAGCCCTGTCTGCACTTAGGGACGGAGAGGGCAGCAGCCGCAGAAGCTCTCGGAGGAGGAGCAGAAATGTGGCCCTTGTCATCAAACCATCCCTTCAAACCTGCTGTATTTCGTCATGGCATGCTGCACAAGGACAGCCAGGCAACTGTAGTTGATGTTGCATGGGACAAAGAGGATAACGGCGAAGACGATAGCGCTCGTCGCTCCTATCTCCCACTCGCACAGGCGGCAATGGTGGTGGCGGCAGAAGAAACCGAAGGAGGAAGGACGACAATGCAACCGTCATCATCAGTAACGCTACCACCAGTTCCTCTCCCTGTTCAGCGGTGTAGTGATTGGCGCTTGTATCCAACGATACCATATTACGCGACGATTCAGGGGCTGCAGCTGATAATTAACATAGGGGGGTCGGGAAAGGAAGCTGAGGGTGACCTCAATAGCGCTATGCTTTTGAAAAATCTCCCGGCACTGCAGGCCATTCTCCAAGATGTCACTGCAAAGCATGGTAATGTGTACTATTTGAGTGCCTTGCCGGCAACCCGCAACACCCTGCTTTCTTCAGTGGCAGTTAGGGCAACACACGCAGGCACCTCGCTTCTGCCGCCGCCTCCTGCGCCCGAGCTAGATAACTGGCGATATCTCCAGGCTTTGCATGACGCATTTAGACGATTTGCCGAGCTGCGCGATGAATGCAACCGCTCCTCGTCTTTGGAGCCGTGCACCCATCATGTCCTGTTCGTACGCATTGAAGACCATCCACGGCTAAAAGATTTAGTGGCGTTGCTGGCTATAGAGAGAGGTCGTCTATGTTTTTGTCTTGCTGCATCGTCAAGGGTAACACAGCAGTACTTCACACAACGTGCACAGGACGTTGGTGTTGATTTGGAGTGGGTGCAGGGATCCGTCCTATTGTCTGAGCCCTCTACACTGCTGATGACGGATGTGAACCCTGTGTTTGCCCTCTGGGATGTATTTGTCAATTTGCAGCTGTATGTTACCCCGTACGATGCGAGGGATACATCAGCATGGGTTTATGATGGCAGCAGCGGGGGCTACGCTAACAGCCAGCGAATTCTGCGTCACGTAAATGTGACAGTGATTTCGTCATTACGCTTTGCCGGCTGTGAGTGTCACCTCCCTGCGTTGCGACTGTGCGAAGTTGGGAAGCTTCTAACAGGTGGTAGACGTCTGTTGTGGTCGCTGGTAGGGGAATCGCATGTTGTGCTGCCGCATTTTGTGGCAGAACTTGTGGGTGCTCTTGTGGGGTACAAAAGCGTCGACTGCTTTGAGTTGCGATTTGTGCACGATAACGAAGTCTTTTCCTCAGGCATGAATGAAGCTTCAGATGCTGCGAGTCGTGGTGTAACGTGCGTCACAGGGGCTCGCCGCAGCGTGGTGAAGAGGAGTGGTTCCTCTTCTTGTGCTTCACCCCGTGTGTTTAGCCGCCTCAGCGCTGAGTCGTGGTTGACAGATGAGGATCGTCGGCATTTTGGTCTTTTTCTTGACGGAGATCCGGTGCCACTGGAATGTGAGTTTATCGCGGACTCGCTTCAGTACTGCCGCAGGATGGGGGAACGTCTGCAACCGACGATGGACAATGAGAAGCTGGAGCAGCAGCTGCCGTTCGTGCAGCGGTGGGGCCCCTGCTTTCGATTGGGAAACCACGTGGAACGCATCATTCATGACGAAGAGGAGTGAGTTGCTGCGCTCGCTTCATTTGCCGCAAAACCAGTGGCGGTTCGTCCCCATTTCAAAGGCACAACCGCAAGTGGTGTACGTAGTCGGTGCGCCTTGTTTTGGCTCCCCCCCCCCTTGAAACACCATTTATTCTTCCCAACTCCCATCATCATTTGTGTTTGCACTTTCTTCTTTTCTCCTCGATGACCGACAATTTTTTTCCCGTTTCTGTGCATGTGTGTCTCTTTGATTCTGACTTCTCTCTCTCTCTCTCTCTCTCTCTCTCTCTCTCTTGGTGTCTCAGTTACACTTAAATGATGATCAGGATGAAACCTTCTGCTCTATCGTTGCCCCTGTTGTTGCTGTTTGTGGTGCTGTGCTGCATTCCCCTGCATGCTGCCGCCCGAGCACATATTGTCGTGGACCTCGAAGGAACGGTGGAAGACTACGCATCACTTGCAACCATCACCCAGAGCCCATCGCTTCGCACGCAGCTGAGCCTCGTCACTGTCTCTGGATTGACCTGGGGTCATGCTTCGACCGTCGCACGCAACGTTTGCCGTTTTCTCTCGTTGGCGAAGCTGGAGGGTGTCACCATCTCCATTGGAACCATGCAGGCCACGGCGGACACGTACGACGACGCAATCTCACGTGGTGGTTGCACTCGCAGCCAGGGATTTCCTGCTACACCTCTGGATGCGGCGCGTCGTGGGATGCGATACTCTCGTGTGGACGTCACAAATTCCTTTGGTGCTGCATATGCACTTCCTGTTAAGTCGTGCCAAGTGCTAGCGAATGCCAGTAGAGCGTTTTACTCTCTTACCAAGAGTATATCGGTGAGTGATACCATGACGTATCTCGCACTATCTGGTGTCTCCAACCTGGTAGCTGGCCTGAAGTACTTGGAGCGCCACGACCCCCAGCAACTGCAGCAGCTTCGGCGAGTGATGAAGGTGCACCTCCTAGAAAAGGGCTACAGCCTTGCCGTCGATGCTGCGGCTACGGTGTTGGTGATCGAGGAACCGTGCCCAGGACTAAACTGTTCCACGTACCTTCCATCCTTCTACGATCCTGCTCTCTCTTTTACATCCAGTAAATGGGTTCAATTTGAGAGATTGGCGAATGGGGTGGGGGTGTCTAAGACAGTGGCATGGCTGTACAGCGCGTGGAAGGCAAAGAAGGAACTCATCGATTCGCGCGATGGCGACCCCTCCAAAGCATTTTTCGACGAATCTTCCCTGGCAAGTGTCCTTGTCACATTGTGTGCTCTTGATGCCACCGTGCAGCAGAGCTGTAACGAGTACTGCATTGCAGCGTCTCGTGTGTCTCTGAGGTTTGATGGTCACACCTCGCACGTGGAGGGTGCTGGTTCATACCGGATCTCTGGGCGAAACGTAACGTCAGAATTCTTTGTATTGGTTGAGGCATGGAACGCCAGCAGTAGCAGCAAGGCCACACAATTTGTTTTGTCGCATTCCGCTGACGAGTCCCCATCACTATCAACTGCAACCAGACAGGGACAACTGGTGCATATCTTCTGGTCCGTGTGGTTTGATATTCTTCACATGTAGACTGGCACACTGCAACGCTTTTCTCTTCCCCTTAATTCCTCGCATGCTCTTCTTCCTTTCGTTGTCTGCCCGTTTGTTCTCGTTTGGTGCATTCCGACCATGTGTTCCTCTTTTCTTTTTTTTTTTCAACCTTTGTGCGTCGGAAGCCGCAAGCCAAAGACTCAGTGAGGAAGAAGGAGGACATAATAAAACACACACACACACATTCATATATACACACACCAACAAAAGAGGGAGAAAAAAAGAGAGAGAGAGGGGGGGGAGGCGGAAGGAGGTTTATTAAAGAACGAAGCGAGAGGAGAAAAGGAGGGTGTGGAGAAGGGATAAAAAAATTGTTTCGCTGTCATTAGCGTCGATGGGTGCTTGGCTCTCCAAGCTGAAGGAGGTCCTGGGATTTGCTCCGACGGACAGGAGAATTCGTGTGCTTATATTAGGTCTTGATAATGCTGGAAAGACCTCCATCCTGTATCGTCTGCAGCTGAGCAATGTGATGTCCACCGTACCGACAGTCGGTTTTAATCTGGAAACAATGCATTACAAAAATATATCTTTTGAGGTGTGGGATTTGGGAGGGCAGGCAAACATCCGGCCCTTCTGGCGCTGCTATTTCACTGACACGGATGCTGTTATCTATGTCGTTGATGCCACTGACAAGGACCGTATGGGGGTTGCGAAGCACGAGCTCTATAATCTACTAGATGAGGACGAGCTGAGAAATAGTTTGCTGCTGATATTTGCTAATAAGCAAGACATGGTGGGTGCGGCGAACGAGGCGGAGATTGCCGAGCACCTCGGGGTTGTGTCACTAACCAATCGCACATGGACGATTGTGAAGAGCAGTGCAAAGACTGGCACTGGACTCATTGAGGGGATGGATTGGCTTTGCGACAAGCTGCGCGAAGTGGGTACAGTCACTAGCATCTCGTAGCAGCAGAAGAAGAAGAAGAAGGAAAAATAAACCTCTAGTGTGAGGTATCCGCCACTTTCACTGCTATTCGCCTGTTGTTGTTGTTGTTGTTTTTTTTTTTTCTAGCTGCGCCTGAAAATGTGGTATGTGTGTGTTGATGCGTATTTTTTTCTTTTTCTTTCTCTCTCTGTCTCCTTGTTTCAACTGTTGTGTCTCAATTGTCTCTTTCCCTTTTTCTTCTTCACGTTGTTTTCCCGGGGTGTGTTCTTTCCTGCTTTGTTTGGCAATCGGTTGCGAATTGCCGTTTTGTCCAAAGCAACAACATCAGGTGCGGAGAGTGTCGTCCGCTTTAGTTTGTTTCTTTTCGGGGGGGGGGGGTGTGGGAGAGGGGAGTCCTGTAGCTTGTGCCATTGACGCACGCACACACACACAACTAGTTAGGTACATCGATACAGCATATATATAT
Source organism: Trypanosoma platydactyli (assembly GCA_030849675.1). Lineage (NCBI taxonomy): Eukaryota > Euglenozoa > Kinetoplastea > Trypanosomatida > Trypanosomatidae > Trypanosoma > Trypanosoma platydactyli. The sequence goes on along the minus strand of JASANU010000840.1, from coordinate 17,174 downwards.
ATATATATATTGCCGTTGTGTGTGTGTGTGCGTGCGAGCCGAAGGGAGTGATGGACTTCCAGGCGTTGCAAAGCACACTCTCCGAGGCGCGCACCGTCTCTTCGTTCTCCAAGTGGGCAACATTTGAGCAGCACTACCAACTTATTGAAGAAGTTGGTAGGGGGGCGTACGGGACCGTGTGGAAATGCTGCCGTCGTAATGACATAATGAAGCAACCATATGGCGTTAAAATCATAAACAAGCGGCAGGCAGGCGCTAAAGGCACTCGTTCAGTGGTTGGGGAGGTAGAGACAATGAGTTTACTCAACCATCCGAACATTGTGCGGCTTGAGGAGACGTTCCAGGACGATGAAAACCTCTGGATCGTGATGGAGTACATGCCAGGTGGGGAGCTGCAGGGAGCACTGCGGCGCCACAAGAGCTTTAGTGAACCTTATGCGCGCCGTATCACGACACAGCTTCTGCTTGCGCTAGAGTTTATTCATCAAAAAGGGATCGTTCACCGTGATCTGAAACCAGAGAACTGTCTGCTTTCTGAGGGGGATCTTGTTTGCAAGATATCCGACTTTGGCTTTGCCGTCCTTGTTGGCTCTGATCAGTGTCTCATGTCGTTCTGTGGCACAACCGCCTTTATGGCCCCGGAGATATTCAGCGACACGAACTACGGCAAGCCAGTGGACATGTGGGCCCTTGGGGTGATGGTGTACCTCATGTTTACTGGCGAGTACCCCTTCATGGGGCGTACGCCGAAGGAGGTCAAGGAGGCGATTTGTAGTGCACGGTATAATCTCAAAACGGGGAAAATTAGTGAGGGGTCGTCGGCGCTGCGTGAATTCATATCGAAGCTCCTCGATGTCGACCCTAACCGCCGCCTTAGCGCACGAGAAGCTCTGAAACATCCGTGGATTAAACTAGGGATGGATATGGAGGAATGTGAGCCGGGGAGGCAGTCGTTAGAGAGGATTAAGTTTAAGCCGCGGAGCTTTTTCCGAAGCGCTGTCATGGTTGTGTTGGCTGTCCATCGGTTATGTTATCTTCGTCACTATAATGTACTAGAGAATAACGGCTGCGGTAGTATTCTTGTGCTACGCAACTTTCGATTCGTGATCTCAGGTGTTTATGAGCCCCCGCGTTCTTCACTTGACTGTAGTGGTATGTTTGCGCGTAACCCACGTGGTGTGTGCTTCCTGTTCCCCATGGTGGAAGCGAGTCGCACCATTGAAACACTTGATCTGAGCCATAACAACATTGATAGCCTCATGATTTTCCAGCAGCTGCTGAAGGCAGTAGGGCAGCACCCGTCCCTCATCTCGTTGAATTTGTCAGGAAATCCCATTCCGGCACTCGCCGGTCGGGGTTTTCTGCGCCTGGCACGCAGCCCACAGTCGAAGCTGCTGCACCTCGGACTGGATGGCACACTTATACCCTCCGAGATGCTCTCACAGATTACTGCAGCACTCAAAGAGAAGGCTGCCGTGTCGACTGTAGCAGTTCTCACGTCACACCTTAGCTCATCTACTCGTGGCTTAGACAACTCGCCGCTGACAGAAAAGAAAAACAGCCGCTTTTCCAGTCTACGCCAGCGGGGTGGTGTACCGCACGTGCTTACGCGCTTGCGCCCGCCGCAATCCTCAGGACAACCACGTCTTCCCCCGATTACGGTGTCAAAACGTCGTTAGTGCAGCGAAGTGGTGGTGGTGGTTTTAAGGAGGAAGAAAAAAAAGATTGGGGTGCGCGCTGCAGTTGCTGCTGCCCCTTGGTGCTATAGCCCTTTCGCAATGTATGTACCGTTGTTCCTCTATCTGCGCGATGGCTCAGCCGCGGCTTCTGTTTTTGTCATGGCTTTGACGTCCACGCGAGAAAAAAGGCGAAGACGTTGTCAAATGACAATCAAAACACAAATAAAGAGAAAGAAAAAAAAAATACCCATCTACGTTTACTTGTGCGGATAAACAGAAGGCACGAAGGTGAAACGCCAATTGTGCTCCTGAATGCTTAATTGTGTGTCAGGGGGATGAAAGGAAATAAAAAAAAAATATATGGTATCAATGGAAGACAAGGAAGTGAAGAGCTTCTCATGTGAAGTACACACAGACGCTATATATATGTTGGTGAAAGACTGAAACATGTTGTGAAAGGCTTTTCATGTTCTCATGCAACCAAAACAGCATGTGCTTACTATTGCTTCTCGGTCTATGTCCCTCCTTTTGCGTTTCATTGCACACGCATATGGGCATGTGTAGTTACTTGTATTTATCTGCATGTAGGCATGCATCTCCGCATCAAAGCTGTGTGGATGGATCACATGCATGTGCTCTTTCGTTTCTCTATTTGTGATCGCCCTTTTTTCCCCTTCTTTTCTGTTTGAAGTGTGGGCGCACACACGCACACAAAGAGATAAGAGAGAGAGAGAGAGAAAAAAAAAAAGGAAGCGAGGCGGGACGAACTGAAAAAAACAGACAACAACAATAACAAAAAGGGCGGGGTGTGGGGAGGAGCGCTTGTTGTTCATTCTTCTCTCTTTTTTTTTTTCTTTCCAGTCCCCTGGGCAGGTGGGAAGGTGCGGGGGTTTTTGTATGTTTTGGTGTGCAGGTGCAGGAGAGACGGACACGCCTGAAGGCAGAAGAAAAATTAATAAATAAATAAGAGCGGACGGGGGCACCAATGGAGACCCCCACGTCATCCGCGCTGGTGATTTGGGGAAGCACGGGCAAGCGGCTTCAATTTACGCGGCACGACCTGCAGATGCCAGAACTTCTGAGGGAGAAGCCGAATTACCATTTCTTTGAGAAGCAATGGGACGCGGTGGCCGGTTTCTGGATGAATCGAGTTCTTAAGGAAGCGGGGCTGCAGCACATGACGGTGAGTGACATTGTTCAGTGCATTGTGGGCGATATTGAGAAGCGGTGGGAGCACCGCAAGCGGGAGAAGGCCCTGTACAAAAAGCGAAAGCGGCTGCTCAACCCGAGTGGCACTACTGCCGCTGGAAAACCATCGCCACATGTATTGCTGACGAACATTGTGTCACTCCACACGTACCGGCAACTTGGCTCGGAAGACGCACTGCGCGAGATTATCTCGGCGGTGCTTGAAAAGGTGGAGGAGGTTGCAAAGGAAAAGGCGATAAGCCACACAATACTGGTGGATGATCCCAAGGAACTGGGGAAGGAGGCAGAGAAGCAAGAGGATGAGACCAGAAACGGAGATGGCGAGAGCGACGCGCAGGCTACAAAGAAGAGGAAATTAGATGATGGCTCCGAGGCGATCTTTGACGATCACGTGGCGCTCGTCTGCACATTCTCGTCGCAGGAAGTAGCTTCTAATGTCGTCGCTGAACTGCACGGTAGCAAGTTTGACTCTCGCACAGTGTTATGCCGGTTTTACGATCTGTAGTTTTCTTTTCGCACACCAATATCCAACCCCTCCTTTTATTTGCTCAGCATTCCCCCCCTTTGGGTGGGGGAGCATATGAAAGAGAGAGAGAGGGGTGAAAAAACCCTCTTTGCATGTGCATATCATGGCACCTATGTACTTCCTTCCATGTGCACTTTGTATTGCACAACCTTTGCCTCTCTCTATATCCCTATATATATATATATGTGTGTGTTTTTTTTTTCTTTATTTATTTATTTATTTATTTATTTATTTATATAATGACCCCGCAAAGGTGGGGAGGAGTTTAGGCAGCGACGGGAATGGCCGCGTTGCGGAGTGGTGTGGGTCATGTGAGGGGGTGGGCCGTGCAGTCATTTGTCTCACGGGCTGTGGCAGCGGCGCCAACAACAACAACACGTTTTGTAACGACTGGTGCACATCATTCCTACCGCCCGGGGCGTCTTGCCCGGCTGTTTCGTCGTGTGTATATTGCTCTTACACCGCGCAGCGTTCACAAGCGCCTGGCCATCGGGATGCAGACTGGCATGGAACGCGTTCAGGAGATGGAGCAGGAGCAGCTGTGGTTGCAGCGGCACGGCTCCCCGCTGCAAGTGATGGGCCTGCCGGAGCATGCGGAATTGATGGAAGTGCGTTCGCGCTACCGTGATCTTCTCTTCGCGACACACCCTGACACCGCGCAAGGTGATGCGAGGTCGCGATACGACACTATTCAAACTGCGTACAAGATGGCAATTACGCCAACAAGTCTCTGGCATCAGAACGGTTCTGCACCTGCACTGTATAACCATCTTGTCGGCAACTCGAAGGGTGCCACGCGACGTGTAACGCTTTTTGCATTTTTTTCGTATGTCGTGATGGGGATTTTGGGGATTTTGTTTTCAGTTGTCGTAGTGCAGCAGCTGCTTGAGGTCGCGCTTCGTCTGTTCGATCCCGAGTTCTACGACTTTATGATAGCGCAGGAGCAGCAAGAGGAGCGCAAGCGCCTTGCTGGGGAGCATGTCGATACCGACCCCAAACGCCTCGCGCCGACAGTTGTTCGACGGCTTCTGTTTCCCGGGCGTTTTGTGCATGGCGCCGACAGCGGCGACCGCAACATCAAAGGAGGAACGGGGGGAGGGACGCATCCTCAATGAGGGATCTGCGATGTGTCTGGTTCCTCTTCCCTTATGCTGCCAGGGACAAAAAGAGTATAAATATATGTACCCCTTTCTTCCCCTGTAGATGACTCTGTTTCTAATGGGACTTTTGGCGTATTTACCTTGTGATTCCACTTCCTCCCCTCTTGCACCTTGCCTCATTCTTGTTTTTTCTCTCTCTGGTGCAGGGTGGGGAAAAGGCGCAAGGAAGTCTGAACCCTCACATAGACGTGTGTGTGTGCACCTATATACGTCTAGCAATAGTGAAACGCAGTGGCCCGACGCAGGTCGAGAAGGCGGTGAGGCGAATAGCAAAAGCAAGAAGTGAGTGAGTGAGTGGGTGGGAGACATTGGCTGGTTTTTATTTATTGTTGTTGTTGTTGTTGTTTTAGGAGGGGGAGGCTGCAGCCCCTGTGGTCATCATGGACCCGCCCTCAAAGAAACCCGCTTTTTCATGCCTTCCTAGTTCGGACTCCCTCACGTCCCCTGTGGGGCGGTTTCCCGACCCCAGTAGCTTCTCTAGCTCCAGTGACGTGGGCAAGGCAGCGAAGGGTGAAGACACGTTTGTAGTGGGCGAATATCATTTAACATCGTGCCCAATATGTCTGGAACGATTCACACTCGACAATCCTGCCATTCTCGTCGTGTGTGGGCATGGGTTTCATCTGCAATGTCTGGAGAACTGGCGGCAGCGGTCGCCTATGTGCCCGGTATGCATGAAGATAGTGGATGACGGAGGCGTGCCAATGATGTATGCCCAGGAGACGAGGCGGAGGAGACGTTACGGAGGTGGAAACATGTCTAAAGGCAGTTGTAAACAAGGACAGCATCTTACACTCTTGTTGCATAACAGCGGAACGGTGCCACAAACTTCACTGCCGCGTCACAATACCACTCCCACGGAGGAACACGTAGTGGAAAGCCAATCGAGATGTTGTGTCATGTGTGCATTGCGATCCGTTTTGCGGTGGTGCTTCCAAAGCGCAGGCTGAAGCGGACCTCGTGTGTGTCCCTCTGCGGCGTCGCTAAGTGGCTCAAAGAAGACGTTTCCGTGCTTCCACTGTCACATTTTTTTTTCTTGCTTTTTTTTGAGTCTACTCCCCCTTCTGTCTTTGTGAACTCTCCGCGAGGCCGATGGGGTGAATGGAAGGCGTGCGGTGGAGTGGGAGGACGAGGAAGAGTGGCGCAGACTATTTTCTTTGGCGGTGTGGGGCGGGAATATTTTTTTCCTGCCCCACACCAATGCCGGGTGCATTCGTTCCAGGAAAAAAAGGCTGGGAAGAAAACAAAACAACGAAGAAGAAGAAAAAAGAGAGTCATACCTGAATGTATGTGTAAATGTTTCTCTGCGTTCCCCTCTCTCCGTATGCATGAATCCTCTTGAGCGGGAACGCATACATACATACATACAAAAACACAAACAACAACAACAAAAAAAAAAAAAAAAGAGGGGGTCGATGGTAATGATGATGCCAAAGTGCACGCGCATAAATGAAGAGGAACCATGTGGATGAGACTTGGCCTTCTAACGGAGGGGTTTAAATGAAGAAAGAGGAAGAAAAACACGAAAGGGAGAAAAAGTGATTTTTCTCTCTTCCTTCCCCCCCCCCCAAAAAAAAAAAGTTTGTTTTTTTTTTTTTGTTGTTGTTGTTACCTTTGCCTCGTATCGTTGTATCCCCGAAGTGCTACACGGCACTTCACTGCGACGAGCACCACAAACATCGCTCTACTTACACCCCTTCGTGTGCATGTATAACGATTCAGTGTGGTACGATGTGGTGCTCGTTGTCCCCCACTGCCAATATTCCTCTGTGTGTGTGTGTGTGTGTGTGTGTGTGTGTAAGTCCTGGGGTCGGGGGAGTTGCGGTGTGTGATGGTCTGCGTGGATCTTTGCATTCTTTTTGCCGTGAAGAGCGGGGGGGGTGAAGAAAATGTTTAGTGGCACGTGGCCCGCGGCCGAAAAGGAACAAGAGAAGAAAATGCCTCCAGCGTGGCTGTCTGACGTGGCTGCGGGGGATATCTGCGAGCCGCACGAGGGGCGGCATCAGCAGGAGTGGGTGAAGACGGAGGATGGGGTGGACTCGCTCGGGATCCCGGAGAGAAATCAAGAATACTTGGGGGTTCTTTCTCTCATTCTGGAGAAGCTGCAAGAACAGTCACAGCGCATGGATTACGTAAGCGCTGTTGTCTCCCAAAAAAACTACCACACATGCTTTGATGTGGTAACAATGCTGGACGTCCGTGCAAGCGTTCTGTATGAGGAGAACCTTGTGCGCGCCCGGAATACTGTGGAGTACGAAGACTTGATGGCTACCATCACCATCAGCTTTTTCTCAGGAGAGTTCTCACTGTTGTTAGACGAGTGTGATGACAGCATTGACTTTTCTGGCCTGCGGCTTATCTCGGACAGCCTGCTGGCGTGTCATTTGATTGCGGGGCCCGATGTGTGCCGCATTGTGGTCGACGTTGACACCAGTAAAATATCGGACATCACGCAGTTAACGCTGGTTGCAAAATCAGACGATGCCACTCGGGAATTATATGCTGCACTGGGAGTGCTGTGTGGTTTCAAGATGTCAAGTGTGGCCGAAAACGTCACAACGTTCTCTCACATGTCTTCCGCCAATGAAATTGCTGCTTCTTCTTCTTTTCCGTCCACCGGAACAACTCACCGCTCTACGAACTTGTCTTCTCGAAATGTGCTTGAGTCCCCAGCAGAAACGGAGATGCGGAAAGCCATACAGGTGCCGACGATGCGACGCGGTACGAAATGAGCCAAGTTGGCAAACGTCTGAAGAGTGCAACAGTTTCTGCGAGGCCCCGCAAAAACCTCCTGTTGCGATCACGATCCGACTCTGTGAGTTCATTTAAACTACTGGGAGCTTCTACTGCGGCGCTAGAGTGCTGAGTCAGGGGTGGAATGAAGTGTTCAGTGTTTGCAAGTGTGCGTCTTACTATTCCTTCATATACATACAAATACGTACATTCGCACACAAACACGCATTTATATATATACATGTGTGTATCTATTTACTTTTTGTGCTGTTTTTTTTTTTGGTTGGTTTTCCTGGCAAAGGAAGTCTTTTTTTTTTTTTTTGTCTCTTGTTTGTTTCCGAAGGCCTTCCTGAAGCGTAAATGTCTTTTCTCAGGCACTCTGTCGACCTTGCACGACACTTATTCCTGTTTGGTCTTTCGGTGGTTCTCTCTCTCTCTCTCTGTGTGTGTGTGTGTGTGTCTTACTTCTCCATGCTCACATGTTTTGACTGCCGGTTGCACCATTAGGCGGCGGAACGAACGTAGCGAATGAGCATCTACTCTCGTGACGCCAGCTGCCTGACAGCCATTATCGAATCAATAGCGTTAGGACTTCGGGAAGAACCCGTCGTGGAGGGGCGGATTGTTGACCTTCTCACGCTGGTACCAGAACTACTCCGCGCCCACCTCTCTGAGCGGCGCATTGTATACCTCATTTCGACATGCCAGCCCCTTGCCACTGTCGTCCGGCTGCTGCACCCTTCCCTGCACAGCTACAGTATTAATTTCACGGCGGTGCATGTGTTGCTGGAGACTCTCACGTGGTGCGCGGATTTGCCAGAATTTGCCACCGTCGAACCTGTGCTTACGGCGCACCTTAAGGAAGCCAGTGCTCTGCATACTGTTATCGACGCACTATTGGGTGATGAAAACGAGGCCCTGCAATCCTGTCTGGCGGAACTCTTGTTCGTGCTTGTGGCGAGATTTGTGTCTCTAGGAGAGCTTCTGATTGAAATACCTGGCGCAATCGGCCGCATAAGTGCACATGTCTGCAGAGACTCTCCAATCACGATATTTACTGAGTATATGGCAGGTGTACTTCGCGTTTGCGGAGGTTTGGATCCGGCACGGTTGCCCTCTACGCTCCCCCACGATGGATTAGTTTTCCTTGCGGCACGTTGTGGGGAGCAAAGCCATGTGGTGATTCTTCTGGCAGAGTGTGTGGGAGCCATGGTGAAACGGCTACCCCAACTGTACTTGGACAAGGTGAAAGCAGGTGACATCCCATCACTTAGCAGCATTATTACGGCCTTGAAGAAGATGGAGGAGAAACAGCGATTAAGTCTAGTGGGTCTTCTTGACGCGCTGCTGCAGGTGGAGGGAGACGCATTGGTCATCGACCCTGACACCCAGACAGCAGCGTACAAGGCGATTCTCAACGACAAAATGTTGTGGACATCACAGGAAGAACTGACCCATGGCATGGACCTTGTTCTTTCGGCGGTTAATAGTGCTTGCACAGAAGCCGTCCAGGTTCACGTAGCCTCCGCTTTTGTTCGATCCTTCCCCACATTTTGTCACATCATCATGGATGGCACAGAAAAGGCGATGAGGCGCGCCGCTCTCGTTGTTGGGCTTGTATTCGCCAAGAACCCACAAGCCCGAGCAACCGTTTTGGATCTGACACGCAACTACATTGAGTGGTCAAAGATTCTCATTCATAACCTTATTGACGGTATTTCTCATGCTGATCCCACGGGGTTAGTTTTTTTCGATGTGACGGGTGCTGTGTTAAACGACCCGGAGACACTACCAGCGGAGGAGTGTACGGATATCGGCAGTTGGGCCGAATCGGTGCTGACGCTGCAGGAGCAACGTGTGCCATACAAGTGGAAGCATCGCGGCTCGAAAGATGCCGTTGTGCGCGTGAAGGTGGCTTCAAAAGGGAACAACTTCCTTCTCTTGTGTAGCAGGGCGATCCTCGTAAAGGCGTGTGAGAAAAGTTTCGTCGCCTTCAGTGCACCTTTGAATGTGGAGGAGAATGGCTACGAGCGCTGGCTGACGCAGAATAGCGTATCCATTCTGAGGCAGATGAGTCCCAAGCCCAAAGTGAGCGCTAAAAGAGGTGGTGGAGTTGCAAAGAAACTGCCAGCAGTCTCAGTCGTGCCCCGCAGCGATGCAGCACTCGGCATGGCGCTGCTCTGCCACATCCCGATGATGTTCGGCTCCTACTTCAAGTGTGCACACCGGCGCTCTTCTCAGCGACGACTTAAGGGTCCTGATGGGTGTGTGACGCAAACGATTCATCGCAATGCTCAAAATTCATGGGGCATTGAAGATGTTCTTGATGGCGAGCTCTACTCATTGTTTGTCCCTTTCGTCGAGTTGACGGCAGAGCGTATGGGGCGCGAAGTGCTGAAGGTAGAGTCCTTGGCGCAAAATCTATCGCGGAAGCTTGTGACAACGCCGACGTCCAAGCGCCATCGTCGCTGGTTTCTGATGGACATGGTCAACAACATCCTTCCCAGGACGGAGGTGCTTCTCCGCGATCTTGCAAACATGCTGCAGCGCCATGGACCCGAGACTGTTCTCCACCAGCTCGGAGTAATACGTCTCCTGGACGCGCGCTCCCTGGATGACGGGGCGACGGTGCTAGGCGTGCCGCACGAGATCACAATATTATCCGAAACAGTCTTCAGGGATGTGCTGCATTCTGGCAATCTCGTGTACTGCACCATGCAGCTGCGGAATCGTCTCGGCGAGAACGTGTGACCCGCTGCCGCAGCAGCCGGGAAGGAGACAACGGCAAGAATGACAGGGAATGTGAAAGAAGGAACTGGCGGTATAGAGTGCGTGTGTGTGTGTGTTTTCCCCAAGCGAGAGGGAGAGGAATGACTCCCAGCCGTGTGCTTCGTCTCAAAAACGAGAAATCCACGCGAAATATTTTGTTTCTTTCCACCACTCCGCTTGTCGCGAAGGCGTAAGTGCCGAAAGAACTCACGGAACGCAACTCTCACCGCTTCGAGCGGTAGGCGGGCTGAGGGCGCCCGCTTCAGCACCTTCTTTTCGTCCGTACTAAATTTATTATATAGACAGCGCGGGGCCCTTGAGAGTTTNGGCCCCCCCCCCCGGGGGCCCCCCCCCCCCCCCCCCCCCCCCCCCCGCGTCCCGTCCCCTCCTCTTGGGGGGGGGGGGGAGTTACGCCTGTCTTCTCCAACGCGTTCCACTTCTTCAGTCAGTGCCTGTTCGCCCCCTTCTACGCAACTGCGTCTGGATGTGTGTCGACATGCCCTTCGCTGCAAGCCGTGTGCTTTTCACTCGATTTTCTCTCTTTGCCGTACGCATGTGTGTGTGTGTGTGTGTGTCATGAAGAAAGGGGTATTTTCTTGGAAACTAAGACGGCAGGAGTCTGTTTAAGCGCTCTCTTTCTAGGGCGGAAAAAAAAAATAGTTTTTTTTCTTTTTATTGTTGTTTGACGTTTCACTTTGTTTTTCGTGCTATGACGAAAAAGAGTTGGATTCTCTTCGCAACGACGGTTATGAGTCATTTCACCATGGTTCCTACCGTGTATTTGTATTTCAGTCGCGGTTATGTGTATGAGGCGGCCATTGCAGTCTTTGGCATCCTCTCATCATTCATGTATCACACCTGCCAGTCGTTCAACACAGACATAATACTTGAGGAGCTTCAATGGCATCACCTGGATAACATTGCCGCCATTTCGGCATTTGGGATGTGGTGCGTCTTTATTTGCTGCTTCAGGAACTCGTTGGTAGAGCGGGGTGCAAAGTATGTAATATTATTGAGCAGTATCATATTGCAAGAAAAGGATCCGTGGAATGTTGCTTACGCCACTGTTCCTGTACTTGCTTCCATGACTCTCCCGGTAGGTGTTTTTCTCTGTAGAAGGGAAAAACCAGATTTGAACCACCGTCACTTCGGCATCGCTTTCGTTTTGATGGGAACCGCCACGTGTTTCTTCGTTATGGGGCTGAATGATGAGTTGGACTCGTACCGTATTTATCATGGCATGTGGCATCTTCTTGGAGGTATTGCGTCGTACTTCATGTGGGTGATGGTGAGGGTTCCGGGGGTAACTGGTGGGCATTTTAGTGGTTCACTCGCCACTAACAAAGAGGACGTTTTCTTGTGAGGTACCTAGCGTCGTTGAAGCTTGTCTTGTACGGTGGCGCGTGCGGGTGTGAAACGAGCAGGCTGATGGTACATGCCTGCGTTAAAGATTATTTTGTTCTTCTTGTTGTAGACATGTCAAGGAAGGAAGGGGGTAGGGGCTGGTGTTTACTTTCTACGAGTAGCCGCACCGCAACTGCATATGTCTCGCCCACGTGTTTTGTTCCGCTCGCCTTCAAAAAAAAAAAAGTTTATGTTTTTAAGTGGGTAAAAAAATATTTAAGGAATAAAAAAAAAAGGGAAGAAGGGAAGAAAGGGGGTGACGTTGGCGTGTTCAGGAACTAGCGGTGTGTGCGATAATTTTCTTTCTTTTAAGGAGGTGTTTTGTGCAATGCAGGGGGGGGGTGTATTTTCTTTTTTTTTAAAGAAGGGGGGGGAAGTTGTTGTTTACATCTCCAGACTCCTGCCGCCGCGTGCGTGTTTTCTGATGGCTGCCCCCCCCTCTCCCCGTCATTTTCCGCTTTTTCTTTTTTCTATTCCTTTTAATGGTAGTGGTATGTTTTACAAATGAGTTAATTATCTCTTTCTTTCTCTCTCTCTCTCTGTGTGTGTGTGTGTGTAACGAAGAAGAAACTAAGAACGAATGGAGGAGTGCGATGACAGTGGCTTTCGTCTAAACTCTTTCTTTTCTTCCTACCACCCGTAGAGGAGGCGTCACGCCCGCGATCGTTTTATTATTATTATTATTATTACTACTTTCGTCCTCCTCCCTCCCCCCCCCCGCCCTTTAAAAATGAAACACAAAAAAAGACACTTCTACTTTTTTTTCTTTTTTCCTGCTTCACCCCGCGTGTAGTGTTGGAGTCCATAGCGGTCAGGCATTCTTCCGGTGAGCGTCGCCCCTTTCCAACGAGTAGTCATCACACTGAGAGCGTCTAGCGGACAGTCAGAGGGGTCGACGCGAAACAAATAGGCAAGTCCATTTTTTTTTTTAAAAAAAGGGAAAAAAAAATAATAAGAGGAGGAGGAGGGTGTAGGCAATGTGTTCTTCTCGGGGTGCGGCCTCGGTCGCCCTTTGCTTTGTTCTGTGCCTGGTCCAGGTGGTGGCTGCATCCCCATTTCACGAGTACTCGAGGGAGCAGTTGTTTCTTCTTCGGCGAAGGGGAGTGTTGACAAAGTCGCCTAGTCACATTGTCCGGCCTCTTCCGAGTTTCTATCAGCAGCAGCTCCTGGCGATGAAGGACCTCAACTCCATGAGCGTGGCCCAACTAAAAGGTTTACTCCAGGATAGAGAGTCGAGCTGCATTGGATGCGTGGAGCGCAGACATCTAGTGGAACGTGCGCTTGAGGTTCAGCATCGACCCACACTTGATCAGCGTGTGGCAGAGCAACTTGTGGCGGTTGAGGGCACCCCATTGGAGCAAGAGGTGTATCTGGATCACATGAAACTCCTTTTGAATGTGTACGAGGGAATAAGCTGTCAATCCATATCAGACAGTATGTTGGTTTGTGAGAGCAGTGATGACTGAACTTGAAGGGGGAAGACGAGGCGCATCTTGTGCGGAGTACGAGTGTCTCTCCCGTCATGTGGGTTTGGTATATATGTATACGTGTGTGTGTGTGTGTGTGTGGATGTGCGCCCATTCGGCTCAGCCGGGAATTATTCGTTTCGCCTGTTTATTGTCACTGTTCATGCTGCTCTGTTTATGCATCCCTTTTTTCTCGGTTTTTTTTTGTTGTTGTTGTTTTTGCCCTTCTCAGTGCTTCATGCTTCTTTTTTTTTTTTATCATGGACATAATTATTGTTGTTATTACGTTATTCCACCCATCCCACTTGAGATGTGTACATCCACATTTTGTTGTTGTTGTTGTTGTCTGGGGTGGGGGGGGGGGGGGGTCTCACCACCTGCTGGCTGGCGTCCTCGCGGGGTGGCCATTCTTGTGGTTTTCTCCTCTTTGCACTCGGCCCACGCCTCCTCTTCTTCTTCTTCTTTTCTCCACGCACCCCTCTCGCTGCTGTCACCCACCAGCCGAGTGCCACCAGCAGCCGTCTCGTGTTGAGAATGGGAGATCCCGCTGACACACTCGAAAATTTAGATGCCCTTCTCAGCGCCATGAATGCCGCCGTGACGGCGATGGAGTTGCAGGGGGTGGGCAACGTGGACGGCGTTATTCGAAATGCGGCGGTGCTGCAGTCTGCGCTGCACATGCTTTCTCGTGAGGCGGCGGCGAGCTGCATTGAGGAGGAGCAGATGCGAAGGGCTGGGCTGCACTGCTAGACGTCTCCCACACCCTCTCTTTCTTTGCGCCCTTCACCGTTACTACCACCGACAGGGCCGCACACAAACGTGGCCAAAGTTTGAATGAGGCGCGATGCAACTCAACAAAATTACGCACGCAGACAATTATATATATATATATATACTACATTTTTCCGCTGGTGTGGTTTTTTTTTTTTTCTTCTTTAGAATTTATTTCCCTCTGCGTATTCGCCTCTCTTTTTCACCTTTTCTTGAAGGAGATATATTTTTTTTTGTCTCTCGTGAGATCCCGCGTAAAGCTTCAATGATGAATATTGAGGAGAAGGCGCATGCCTGCTTGACAAAGGCCCAGACACTGAAGAACAGCGGCAACTACAAGGATGCGGTGACGGCCCTGCAGTCATTGTCTGACCACGGAGTGCAGTGGGGACCGGTGTACGTCTCAGCCGTTGATCTGCTCGCGGAGCTCTGCTTTAGTCAGGAGCAGGACGTCAGTGTTGACCGATTCTTCCCCGCGTTCAGATGGAACCGAATAAAGCTGCGCGGCTCCCAGCACCTGGAGGAGGGGACCAGACGGATTGTCGACATCACCCTCAAGCACCTTCGTGCAATGAATGAAAAGGCGCGGATAAACGCCATGACGACGGAGAAGAACCCCTCGGAGGACGAATTGATCCTCGCCGCGTTGTCAGGAGTTCCACCAGCGCAGCGAGCAAAGGAGCGTTACCTCATTCCGGCAGAGAACACAGCGCAGGTGGTGGGAAGCGAGCTGCTGAGCTTTAATGTGATTGGGCACTCAAAACGGTTGCTTTCCATCTACCTCGATACGGCAATGGAACTGATCTCACACTGCCAGGAGTACAACTTAAAGCGCGCCATTGGCCGTTTGGCGGAAGCCCTTGCCCGGTTTTTCAAGAGGTTTTTGCTGAACCCTATCACTCCATTCTCCGGCGGTGACTACCAATACATCCTCGCAATGAACAAAGAGCTAGAGGTGAGCCGTGAGGAGTTCTACAAGGACAAGTCAGCAACAGAGCGAGTGGTGCAGGTGTTCTGTCACCTCCTTCAAACGCTGGTCAAAATGAACAATTGGCATGGGGCATGGACAGCCATGCAGTGTTTCACGAAGGTGTTGCATGAAATTACTCAGCGCCATGATGCCTCTCGAGAGTGTCAAATCAACGCTTATTTGGCGATGGCTGCCGTATTTTGGAAGTCTTCACATTACGCTTTTCATGCGTACTGTTTAGGATACGCCGCGTTTCTGATGGAGAAGGATGGACAAGCGGCTGCTGCGTCCAGGGCAGTGTTGGCGACTCTGTGTGTTCCCAATGCCAACAATGAGCGAAAGAGCTTTGCTCGTGGGTCTGATTCGTTGTTTGAGAAAAATGCACTGATCGCGCAGCTGTTTTTTCTTCAGACGGCTCCCGATGGAAACTATCTTTTGCAGCGACTTCAACGTATGCAGCTTCTTCAACGGGCAATGCCAGAGGTACTGGCATTTGATGAATTGTTGCGAACAGGGATATCCGACGAAAGCACTGCGAATAAGGCCATTGCGCAGCTCAATCTCATTGCCCAGATGGAGCCAAGTCTCGACATGTACCGGGAGCCGTTGCGGAAACTTGTCATCCAGCGATACCTGGAGGCCATGGCCCCCAAGACAACTCGCGTGGACGTGTCTTCCCTGCAGATATGGGGAGAAGAACCCTCGGAAGACGTCTACATCCATGTGATTGAGCCATTTATTCTAAATGAGTCGGGGATTGCGGTGGAAATCGATCACTACACAAAGTCCTTCTCCTTCAGCAACGCAGCAAAGACAGCCGTGCTCCACGCCTTCGATGCGTTGGCCGAGCGAGTGGACCTCCAGCCACCAGCACCACGTAAACGAATTGAAATAAAACCAGAACACCTTCAGCGTGTTCATGACCGCAGTAGTATTCTGCACCGTCTACAGCACTTCCATGAGGAAACTGCCGAGGCCCGGCGACACAATGCAAAGAAAAAGGAAGAAGCTGAGCGAGAAAATGAGAGACAGGAGCGCATCATGAATGAAGAGAGAAAGCGAGAAGCGTTGGTGCAGGTGCAGATTTCTCAAGGCATTGCGGAATACCACGAGTTTGTCAACCAAGGACGACGGAAACTCGTGTTGCGCCGACTGCGTGAGAAGTTCAAGGGCTTCACCGCGCCAGACACTCTGGCACAAAAGGGCTCGAGTGATTTTGTTTACGAGGTAACGGCGCTGCTTGCCGATTACCTCAAGAGGACAACGCAGGAGAAGACGGCGGACGTGACGAAGATGAACCACTTTGAGCGGGCCTGTCGCGAGATCGAAGTCCCCAAGCGAAAGGCCCTTGAGGCGGAGGAAGCAGAAAAGCATAAGGCGAAGAGGGCCGCCGCTCGAGAGAACTTCCTCATCCAACACCGCAAGGAGTTCGACAAGCGCCAGCAGGACAACCAGACGCTGCGAAAATTTCTAAAGGAAGCCGCTCTATTCTCAGAGCAGACGCAAACAAAAGGAAAAGCCACCAAACGTGATGAACAGATGATGCTGCTCCAGCAGGAAAGGGAGCGCCTGCAGGGATTGTAGTGCAGCATGGAAGCAAAAGCAGAAGCAGCACGCACACACACATACACGCATATATTAACATGCGCAAACAAAGAATCAGATAAACAAACAAACGAGGAAGAATAAAAAGAGGAATGAATTCTTTTGATGCCAACCTTTTTTTTTTTGTTTTTCCATTATTATTCATATTTCTGTTATCGCTTCTGCCCGATGATGTTGCTGCTGCTGCTGCCGCTGTTGTTGTTGTTGTTGTTTTCAAGACACTAATAGGTAATCACAATTCAACTAAAGGACAATGTGGTCCGTTTTTCTTTTTCTTCGCGTTTTTCTTTTTCGTTCTTTCTTTACTTTTTCTTCGCTTCTCCTCCGTTTCTCCACGTCATCCCGCCATGTGGATCACTCCATGAGGCGGAGATGTGGGTGTGATGTTTGTAAGACGTCTTCTCAGCACTTCTCTTTAAATGTCTTCACCCCACCCCCGCATTTTCTTTGCTTCTCTCATAGCAGTAGCGGCGCACCGATTTCCGCAGGCGTCACTCCACCGCGTGTCAAGGAAGGGGACCCCGTTGCGCACACCAATCAAGCATCACGAGTGTGGTAGTAGGTGCGAGGACGAAGAGAAGTGCTGGCGAATATCCATACATCACCCTCGCTTCAAAACACGTACACGCACAACGTCCGCGTCGTTGTGTTATCATCTCGTCTACATGATCAAATAAGCCCCAAACGTTCGATGGCAGCACACCACAATTCTCACACCGCAACTACTTCATCCCCCCCCGCGTGATGGCGCTCGCTTCACGCCTGCACGTGTCTTACGATTGTCTTTTACGTTTTCCTCTGCTGCTTCCTGTTCTGGCCCTTGCCGAGCATTGCCTGCAGGTAAGACAGACCAGCTTATTGTTTACCTCTGAAGCAGAAGGA